>WIQG01000437.1:0-106050 GCA_014925785.1 Mycena galopus ATCC 62051
CTGTTTTAAGCCTTGAACCCCAGGACACTCTGCGCGTGCGGTTCGGTAATGCGTTGGAGTGGTACACGAGCCTCACCCTGGCGACAAAGAAGCGCCTCGACGGTTTCATCGACATGGCGCGAGATATTGCCCTCGACTACCCCGCTGCACGACCAGCGACACCTGTGGCCCGCGAGGACGTGCTTCCCTCGAGTCCATTGCCGCCTAGCTCTCCTCCGCCCCCTCAGTCACCTGCCGCCGCGACGCCCACGTCGCGGCTAGTCGTCCCTCGTCTCCCTCGAGTCCATTGCCGGCCTAGCTCTCCCTGCGCCCCCTCAGTCCACACCTGCAGCCGCGACGCCCAGCAACGCCTTCCATCCCTCGACGCCAGATACACCCGTCACGCCCACTCGCACTCGGCCCACGTCCGCAGCGGGTCGCGGCCCCCTCCATCCCTCGACGCCAGATACACCCACACCAAAAGCCACCAAACGCCGGCGGCAAACGTCGGACGAGGCGGACGAAGAAGAGGCCAAACAGCCACATAACCCTTTCCCAGAACCACCGCCGCTCACGCACCCTACCTCGTACCTCTACCGCCGCTGCCCCGCTTGTTTCGGGGACCTCAAGCATGACCCCTCGCAGGCAGTGGATATTCAGGTTTGCGGCGACGGGTGTTTTACCCACAAACGTCGACATAACACCGGTGGCCGGGATCCTTGTCGCACACATCCGGACACGGTATTCGTGCCCGAAAGCATTGCCAATGAAATGGCTGCGCACGTCGAGAGTATTCGCCCACCCAAGCCCAAGCCAGGGAAGCAGCAGCGGATGGAGGAGGAGCCAGATGGTTACGACCCTGGACTCAAAGTCCCGCGCTCCAGTGCTGATTGAGTGCGAGAGTTCGTTCAAAGCCGCGATGAAAACCGCGAGAAGGCCAGCACCAAGTTTTTCGAAGACACGGGCCTTATGGGTCTACTTTGTCGCCACGACCGCGTCCTTTTCCTTGTCAACATGCGCAGCGCCGGCGAGAAGCAATACTACATGCTGGCGCTGTTGGAGATGCTCTTCCAGCACCTCCCCTCCAACATTCGAGTCGGCTTGCTCTACGACATCGCCTGTCTTCTGCATCAATCTTGCGTCAGTACAAATTCCTGGATCGCTACCTGGACCGTATCTTATTCGGTGTCTCGGTGTTCCACGCTTTTGGCCACCGTGGCCCTGTCAATTAATCTACCATCCCTTAAATGCCTCGGTTTCGGATTCACAAACAGAGAAGGATGCGAGCGCTTTTGGCATGCGATCAGCAATCTCATCGCGTACTTGCGAGTATCTGGTATACGTCGCCATTCCCTTGTTTGATCATTTCCCCGCTGACTGTCCATTGTGCAGTACCACCGTCGCCTATTCACCCTCGACTTGCAAATTGAGCATGACGACCAGGCGAGCCTAGGTCGCCTGGGAGCGTGGCTTCTCCGCCGCACGATCCACTGCGAGGAGAAATTACGCGAAGCCAACGCGGACTTGGAAGCGTGTGGGATTACGGTGGCCGTACTGCGAGCGCACTGGAAAGAACAAGTGGATGTGCAGACGAGACCACTGAAACGTACATTTTGTGTGCCTGTCCCCGCATCAGTTTGATCTCACCATCGTCCAGGACAAGCTAAAACACACGGCGCGGCCGCGGTCGACCGAATCCTCGAGGCTCGCAAATTGTCTGAGACAGCATTCGGTCGCGTGACGTTTCTCGAGGAGACGATGGCCAATCCAGCTAGCGAAGACCACGAAAGAGTCTACGCTGATCTACATATCGCGGAGGCGCGGAAGGCGTGGCAGACGGCGAAGGAGAAGGCCAAGCGCTTGGAACGCGAGCTCGGGATTACGGATGCCACCGCGGTGAAGAAGCTGGCCCACAGCGGGTATTACACAGCGCGGATGAACGCCAAGGTCGTCAAGGAACGCTTGCTCTCCAAGCTGCGAGACCGAAAATTCGAGCGGGATCCCATCGAGCGGTCCTTTCGACGGACGCGAAGCGGTATGTTCCCCTTCTTCCACTATGTCCTTTCCCTTCTTGGCCACTAACATTATCAGCAAATTGGTCAAGACTTACAACAAGTTGTGCGACGACATTAGCAACTTCATCAAGTCCAAGAAAGCACCGAAAGGAGCAGTCGCCCCGCCACCAATTCCGGAGAAGGGCCTCTACCAATTGGACGTTGACGACATGATCTGGCAAGACGTTGGGCTGGATGACGCCGATGGTCCACCGCCGCCGTGGCTCGTCGACGACAAAGTGCGGTCAGGGATCCGGGCAATGTTGCAGAGAGACCGATGCTTTGAGGAAGCTCCGCGCTTGGTACGGGAGCGCCGCCATTTGCAAGTATGGTTCGCAACGGAGTGGAAAGTAGTCTCAGACTTGGTCGAGACGTGTGAGGAGGAGGGTACGTGGCATTTACTTAGTCTGACTTGAAGCACGCTAACGACAATTTAGATGGTATTTGATACCAGTTTCAGCTGCGACGCCAAGAACTGCTGGAGCTGTTCGTGCTCTGGAAGAAGTCCTTGGACCGCATCGCCTTCGACAACACTGACGTGCCACCATGGGGCCCCACACCTGACGAGGTGCGGGCCTGTCAGATCTCCAACGTAACGGCATCGTGGAATGTTGCAGATAGTGGAGAAGATTCGGATAGGATCGAAAGCGAGGACGAAGAGGAGGAGGACGATGTATTTCAGATCGTCGAGGCTGTGGAGCGCGCGGATAATCATAGGGCAGGCGATGAAGACGGGGATTTCTGGGTTTAGTACTTGTACTCGTCGGGATCTCAGTGTATCAAATATTTACTTGTAACATATGGTAGCTTGGACTTTACAATATTCGAGAGTGGTCGGGATTATTCGGACTTTCAGACATTGTTGACTTGGATTTCGCTAAGTTCAAGTTATAATTATACATTTGTATTTATTGGAACGTTGATTGATTATGCCTGGTTTCCAGCATGCCACAGTCAATCATATTCAAGTTCATCTGGCTCCGTGCCTTGTAAGTAATTATTAGTACATGTCAACCTGAAAATAATGCTGAATTTACCTGGGCAGGTTCTCTTGGACGGGAGAGGGTTGGGGCAGCAGCAGCATAGGCAGCGGTGACTGTAGAGGCGCACGGCGAGTGCCTCCACGACAACGGCCTTGAGTTTGGCACCATCGACGCAGATGAAATGATCTGAAAAGAAGTCGAGTATTTCGTGGCGACGCCATTTGGAAATTTCGACGAGAACGTCTTGGGTGATCCCGGCTTCGATGAATGAACGGTGGATGTAGAGCAGAGAGGGATTGAAGGACTCGAGGAATTTTTTTAGTTCGTTGGTCTGGGGATCACCGGCGCCGGCGTAGTATGGAGCCATCTGGAAGATGGGTTACTATATAAAAGAGGGATATTTTTGTAGATGTACATTGTGGACCAGTTGGGGGTACAACTCGAGGAATTTTTGAACTTGGTTGGAGGCAGCAGCAGTATGCAAATTGCTGGCAGCTGCTGCATCAGAGGGAGGAAAATACATGCCCCATTGCCAATAGTGAGCATCCATCTGGCTGAGGGTTGGAATGGAATGGTGCTAAGGATCACAATACACTTATGATGGTGACTGGATGAGTGCAGGAAGTAAGAAGAAAATAGGCGCCCAACGGAAGTATTCCCAGGCTGCGGACCGCTGCGACGGCATCTCGATGGCCGAACTCAACAGGGCACAACAACCCATCGCGACCAAGAAAGGAAGTTGAAAGTGGATGCACCCACTTTAGTAATTTAAGGCGGTGGGTGCATCCACAGTTTGTTTGGTTCACCTGTGGATGCAACCACAGTCTCAAATGAAAGCCGTGGATGCATCCACAGCCTTACAATATTAAAGTGGATGCATCCACACCATAAATAAAAGGCATGGATGCAACCACAGTAGAAATTAAAAACCGTGGATGCAACCACACCATAAAATAAAGGCCATGGATGCAACCATGGTATAAAATAAATATTGTGGATGCAACCACAGTAAGGGTGGTTGTATCCATGGTTGAAAATGAGACTGATGGATGCAACCATGGGATATTAGTGGATGCATCCATGAGGAATATATGGGTGCATCCATGGAGCTATTGTGGATGTACCCAAGGCAAATCATGGGTACATCCAAAACACAGATGGATGCAACCAAGTGTGACTGAGATTTGTTATGGTTGCAACCATGTTAGCAGATTCCAGCAAGAATATGAAGTCCCATGAGGCTTTATGGTCTGATTTGATGTGGTGCAGGTGCAATGCGGGTGCATGCATATTTGAGGAAGGGGTAGGGTGCGGGCGCAGGTGTATTTGAGGAAGGGGGTACAGTGCGAGTGCAGGCATACACATTCGAGGAAGGACGGTGCGGGTGCAGGCATATTCGAGGAAGGGGTGCAATGTGGGTGCAGGCGTATTCAAGGAAGGGGTGCAATGCGGGTATGGGCGTACACATTTGAGGAAGGGGTACGGTGCAGGCACAGGCATATTCGAGGAAGGGGTACAGTGCAGGCACGGGCATATTCGAGGAAGGGGTACACTGTGGGTGCGGGTATACACATTAGAGGAGGGGTACCATGCAGGTGCAGGCGTATTTGAGGAAGGGGTGCAATGCGAGTGCGGGCGTACACATTCGAGGAAGGGGTACAGTGCGAGCGCAGGCATACACATTCGAGGAAGGGTACGGTGTGGGTGCAGGCGTATTCAAGGAAGGGGTGCAATGCAGGTATGGGCGTACACATTTGAGGAAGGGGGGTACGGTGCGGGTGCGGGCGCGAGCATATTTGAGGAAGGGGTACGCTGTGGGTGCGGGCATACACATTAGAGGAGGGGGTACCGTGCAGGTGCAGGCATATTTGAGGAAGGGGTGCAATGCAGGTGCAGGCATATTCAAGGAAGGGGTGTAATGCAGGTGTGGGCGTACACATTTGAGGAAGGGGTACGGTACGGGCGCGGGCATATTTGAGGAAGGGGTACGGTGCAGGTGCGGGCGTGAGCATATTTGAGGAAGGGGTATGCTGTGGGTGCAGGCGCGGGCATATTTGAAGAAGGGGTACGCTGTGGGTGTGGGTATACACATTAGAGGAGGGGGTACCATGCAGATTTTGAGGAAGGGGTGCAATGTGAGTGCGGGTACACATTCGAGGAAGGGGTATGGTGCGGGCGTGGGCATATTCGAGGAAGGGGTATGGTGTGGGTGCGGGCGTACACATTAGAGGAGGGGGTACGGCCTAGCCCAAAACAGCCCCTGCAGGACCCTAAAATCCCCAAACGAGCTGCACAAGTGCAGGTCGTATTACTCCAATAAGCCAATGGCAATGCCTCTACAGCATGCCCTGAGGTGGAAGGCTGGTTCCTGGTCCCCGCAGGGCCCCAAAATCCCCCAAAACGAGCTACGCAAGTGCAGGTCGTAATACTCCAATAGGCCAATGGCAATGCCTCTACAGCATGTAGTTAGTTGATGTTGAAGATTAAGATGTCCTAGTGATCATGAGATCCAGGACTCGGCACCCAAGTCTGTAATAATAGCATTGCGGACTCGACGCTTGTTTGTTTTGCGCTAGACAACTTGAACTTGTACAAGCGGCTGCTCGGCCGCTTCGCGGCCTCGCATCCCCTTCCGCTGATGGCGGAGTTCAAAGGCGCAGACGGGGTAATATCGGATCACCAGAGGGTCAACTGACCGGCGGAGTTTAAAATGGCTTCAGACAGACGGAGAAGTATAATTTTATAAAGAGGAAGACGGGGTAATATCGGATCACCAGAGGGTCAACTGACCGGCGGAGTTTAAAATGGCTTCAGACAGACGGAGAAGTATAATTTTATAAAGAGGAAGATAACGGAAACCGTAAACATTTCCCGGTCTGTATCTTTTCTACGCTAGCCTCATCTCTAACTCTATAGATGTTATCAATTTTCTTGCTTTCGTGCGTCGTAAAGGAGAGGGGACGTCGGACAAAAGAGCAACATCGATCCTTGTATCACGTAGGACGCGTCTGAATCTGCGCTTAGTCTACGCGGTCCGCTTTTCGCAATCCGTAATCTCGATCCCCGAAACGGTCGCACTGGCGTCACTGTTGAAAATGGGACGCATCTTTGCAAGCCCACGTGCATTCTTATAGAACACAATGTTGCCTTCGTCTTCCATGAACTACATAGGAAGAAAGAAAGGGCGTTCATCAGCCAGTTGGTAGAAACTGCAATAAAATGGGGCACCTTGTACTCACGGAAGACGCGGTACATTTCCACCCGCCGGCACCGCCCTGCCAGCGCACACCAGCGGGCCCGAAGACATACGCAGGGCGCCGGCTGCCTCCCATGCGTTATAGTGCAGTATTTTGCTGCAGACATGCAGGACGTGCGTTTCGGAGATGCCGCATCTGGGCGCAACGCGTCACGTCAGCACGGGTTCCAGGCTCGTGACCAGCCTGCCTACGGGATACCAACCTAATGTGGCGGGCACGGTTGCCGTAGGCAGGCTGGGACATCTCGGAGCGCGCCAAAGGGCTGGGTCGGAGTTTGAATTTAAGTAGTTTCCCACACTAACTTCGCTTAAAACCCATGACGCAATGGCTTCGCAATTGTGAAGCGAGTTCCCACACTCAGCTCCCTTTGAAACTACCTTCAAATTTGTGGAATTTCTGTGAGCTAAAATCCAATTCTGAGGACACAAAATGGAAGGGGTAAATTTATTGTCGGTATACAGAGCTTGAACCAAAAGAATTGGTTCAAAATTGGATTAGGAATTAATAATCCTTCCGAATGTTAGTGTGGGAACCTATTTAAATTCAAACTCCGGCCCAGCCCTTTGGCGCGCTCCGAGATGTCCCAGCCTGCTTACGGCAACCGTGCCCGTCACATTCGGTTGGTATCCTGGAGGCAGGCTGGTCACAAGCCTACACGGGTTCGGTGTTTTATGCCAGCTAAGGTAGGTTTAGATTATCTCTCGGGTAGTGCTGCTCTGACCGCAATGCAATGTGGTAGAAGGCAACTGCGCCACTTTGCTTGTATTTTTTGTTCTACTTGCCACTACATGCGTGCATCTGGAAAAGGGAAGGGTAGCCGCAGTGGCTCGCGTGCCCGGCGGGACCCGCCGCCCGCCATGCACATACACCAGCCCTATGTCGGCGAGCTCGTTACTATTTCAGCCGACGGCCGCAGAGCTACAGCTGTCGCGCACCCGGTCACTGCGGAGCCGATGCCTGCCTTCGTCCAGGAAGATCTCACCACGAGTGCAGCCGTCGACGACTGGAATTTCAGCTACGATCTCGGGGACAGCGCGCTGCAGCTGGAGATCCAAGAACCGGAAACTGACGGTATTCGTCTGACGCGAGTATACCAGAACTCGGTGGGTAGCGTTCCGTGTTATATTAATTTCCAAGATTTATTGGGAAAGACAGGACTTCCCAATGCTAACGTGGGCGGACCATCAAGACGAGTATCTCGATGAGATGCTGCGTCTCGAGGGTCGAGGTTACTCTGCCATCCATTCCACGTGCGGCGGCTGTCAGAAACTTAATCCGACGTTCCGATGCGAAAACCAGACGTGCCACGGGCCTTCCCTGTATTGCCAAAGCTGTATCGTAAACCGACACGCCGCATTGCCGACTCATTGGATCGAGGTACGAATAATTGGTGGGCGGAGTGAGACGTTACTGACAGAGGCACCCTAGGAATGGACGGGCGGTTTTTTCAGACGCCGGGGGCTCAATACTCTGGGACTTGTAATGCAGCTGGGTCACCCTGTTGGCTACGGCTGCCCCAATTCTGTAAGGGAAACAAAGTGTTTGTGGTCATCGACGTCACTGGGGTGCACACCGTCGCAGTGAACTTTTGTCATTGCGACAGTAGAGTTGAGCATCGCCAGCAACTAATGAGAGTGCGATGGTGGCCAGCTACCGTGCGTGATCCGCAGACGTGCGCGACGTTTGCGGTCGTACGGCTATTCCAAATTTTGAATTGTTTGGGGAAGGTCGCGGCGCACGATTTTCTCCGAAGCCTGGAGTTGTTATCGAACAATGATGGCTTGAGCCCTCCACCGGTACGTACGCCCATGGGCTTTCTGCGGAGGCACCAAGCTAAAACTCACCTTTCAAGGATCGCCGTCGCGCGTTTTGGCATATCGTGCGGCAGTACCGCATGACCCTAGGGATGAAGCGCGCAGGACGAGGTCACGATCCGTCCGGTGTCCGTGGAACGGCCCAAGGCAAGCTGGCGTTGCAATGCCGCGCTTGTCCTCAGCCGGGGAAAAACCTGCCAGATGGATGGGATAAAATTGACTGGGCGACGATGCCTGAAGACTTGCGGTACATATTGTTTAGCGTGCCGTATGGGATCGCGACTGACGGAGACCAGGTACAAATATATTTTATTCCTGGCTCAGGACTGCAATTTTCGGTTGATCAACCGGAATATCTCGTCCGTCGCCAAGGATTCAATTCTGGGTGACGGGTACGGGTATTTTGTCAATAACGAGATGTATGCCGAGCACATCCGGAAGCACGTGTCGGAGGAGGAGATCTCAAGTTGTTCCGGATTTCAAGCGATGTTCCTCGCGAACAAAAAACACGTCAAGGGTTTGAGGACCACGGGTGTGGGAGGCGTCACTTGTGCGCGTCATAACATGTGGCGGCCTAACGGGATTGGGGATCTGCAGTTGGGAGAACGGTGAGGTTGCTCTTGGATCAATTTACAGAGCTAATACTGGGCAGACGTGCAAATGTAGACTTCATTTTCTTCTCGGCCATCCTGAACATGATCATCCTATACATTATTCTCTCATACGACATCGCTTGCCAGTACTACAAGAATCTGTGGACCCGCATGGAAACTTTGCCAAACACGATGTGGCTGCAGATTGACTGCGCCAACGTCTGGTTCAAAGTCCCCAATTTCCACTTGCTGGGGCACCTGCCGGATTGTCATTCGCCATTCTCCTTTCACGATATCTGGGGAGCTGGAACAACCCACGCGGAGACGGTCGAGCAAAATTGGGAATTTACCAACGGGGCGGCGGCGTCCACAAAGATGATGGGGGTGGGGATGCACCACGCGACACTGGAAGATCTGTTCGGCTTTCATAATTGGCGGCGTCTCGTGGCCGCACGGCGACTGCTCCCGAGGCGGATGGCGGAGAACATCAAGGAGGGACAGACTCATCGTGTCGCCTTTGTGGCGTTCAATGGCGCATTGAAGGAGACGGCCCCAGACCTGGTAGTGAGGTGGGAGACATGGGTCCACGAGTGGGAATCGCGGCAGCACAAGGACGGGACTTTTTCGCCGTTCGAGTTAAAGGAGAAAGGTGAGCGCTTGTCAAAATCAGGAGAATGATGGTTGATGACTTCGTAGCGACGACTCTGCGCGACATTCAGCTGAAGCTGGCCAAGGAGGAAGTATTGAAGAGTGGGGACGGCGGCGAGATCGAACAGGAGGACACCCCGAGCACCTTCCTCGCGATGGGCGTTGATATTGAAGAAACTCAGTGAGTGTTTCTAAATTACGGAGCGCATGTGACTGATTTGCGGTACAGGCGCGTGCTCGCAGTCGATGTCAAGGCCGTTGCCAACCAGACGGAGGCCCAGACTGTCCAGTTCATGAAACGGCGGGTAGCCTTGACACGGCGCCTTCGCGCGTTCCGGAAAATGCAGCGCTCGTACATGGCCAACTTGCGCCGTTGGCTGACAGCAGGGCAGCACGCGCTGTGGGATTCCGAGTCGGAGCGCGAGCCTGAAACGGTGCGACTATTTATGCCCTCGGAGTTGTTAGACAAGACCAAGCGCGGGAACGCTTGTGCGGTGGGTTTACCCGAGGTGGAGGCCGAGCTGCGGGTAGGGGAGGCGCGCGAAGCGCTCGGGACACTGCGTCAGGGCCTTCGAACGCGGACCATGACGAACCGGTTCCGCGTGCGTCAGTGCAGTGGGCAACGTATGCTAACAAGGGGGCAGGGCGTCCTGCGGCAGATTAATCTGAAGTTGCATCGTGCGAAGCTGCGTTACAGATACGCGCGGAACGCTTTGAAGCGCTTGAAGGGCAACGGGCCATGGGAGCGGGAACTCCGGGTCTTGGAGGACAGCGATGTGCGAGCGCTGAACGAGCGGGCTTTGACGGCGGAGGAGGCAGCGCAGCGCAAGAAGGTACACGCATACGGTGATGTCGAGGAGGAGGGAGGCGTGGCGGCGTTTGGTGTGGTGGCGTTGGGGGAGAAGCACCGGACGCTGTCGTGGATTTGGTACGCGGCAAAGGAAGGGGATGCGGGTACGGAGAAGGGATTGGTGGAAGGTACGTGTGGATTAATTATGAACGCAATTGAACTTACGGAAAATTTAGCGTTGCGCGTGGAATGGTGCAAGGTGTATGCCCGTATGCGGCGGTGGGATGAGGACGTGGTTTTGGTCGAGGAGGAGATGCGCAGGACCCTGGAGTATGGATATTGGATGGCACGCCAGTGGGCAGCGAGGGCAGAGGCACGCAGCAGCGACGTCAAGGGCGAGCTCCAGGAGGGATTGGTGGCATACTGCAAAGAGCAGGAGCAGCGGGAGATGACGACGTGCGTGGAGTTGGCAGCGAAATGGGCACCGATCCGTGAGAAAGGTCGTGCCTATCGAGCGCGCGAGACGACGGGGGGCGTGGAAGTCGTGGTCCCGCTCGACAACGACAACGAAGGGATACGATCGGGTGATGAGGAAGCGCCGCCGGATTACGAAGATGAGGGGGACGACGAGGTGCTCGAATAGATTCTATGTTGGGCGAATTAATTTCCTTTTTCGGTTTCACGTAACCGCGTGTGTGTGCGACTCAATGTATATGGGGTTGGGGTGAACTACGCCACTGTTAGGTGGGCGGTGGGCTTGATGGGACGACTGGAATATTCAAAAAGGAAGACTCTGGGGCGAAATTAGGGCTTTGGGGCCTTTTATTCGTCGATGGCATCATACGAGGTACATGCCGGGGATGCCGGGAGAATTAACTCAGATAGTTATGCGACCTGAGGCTTAGCCGAAAAATGGAGTTGATCCACGGTCGCATTGCATTGTCGCTACTATCGGCCGTCCGACCATCAATCGCGAATATTGTAACACGGTTGCAGGTATAGACCTACCACATTGCAATGTAGTTGCATTCCTTGGTGAGTTATAAGTAAAATTCACGAGGTAGATGCAAAACCATACGAGCCATTAGCCATATGGTGCGCACACAGAAAAAGCCACCATATGGCTCATATGGCTTGTGCGCAAACTCTCTATTCTAGATCTAGATTTCCGGCGTCCAGTAGAGATTAAGAATGGAGATGTTTCAGATGTACAGGCGTGAAGGGGAGTTGAAATCAATGGTTAACAAAGTTACTTAGACAAACTAATTTAGCCTTACAAAACTAACTTTACTTTACTTGTGGCAGACAAGTAAAGTAAAGTACGACAAAGTTACTTGTAAGTAACTTGAGTAACTTGTAAGTAACCTAAGTAACTTGTAAGTAACTTGCAAGTAACTTAAGTAACTTCAAGTTACATGTGTACTAGGTACCCAAGGATCTATTTCAGCTTTGTGAGGTCGTGCCAAGTACCAATTCACGCTCTCGCGACTATAGCTTGACGAACTTGGCGGGATTTGATGCCATCTGATGGCATAAGTTACTTTGTCTGATCGCATTGATCCAACTTGGCGGGGCAAGTTACTTCCAAGTAACTTGAAGTAACTTGAAGTTATTTGAAGTTACTTGAAGTAGTTTGATTACTTGCCTTGATCTGCATTGAAATTTGAGGTAACCAGGCATCTAGAACTCAATTGCAACACACTTGCTTCGGGTTACAGTTATGGCCGGCTAGTCAGGTGAGAAATTCTTTGATAAGACCATGTAGATTGATCACGCGGTGTGTTCACAGTCTTTGTGGATGGCACGACTGACCGTGCCTGAGACTAGGCTCGTTACCAGCCTGCCTACGATAAGCAACAATCTGGCGGGGCACGTTGCCGTAGGCAGGCTGGTACAACTCGGAAGCTGTGCAAGGGCTGAGTGCGGATCATAGAATGCCGATCTCGGCATCACTCGGCGTCACTTGACCTTCTTGCTCTTACCCTCGACGCGTCTTAACTCTCTTCCCTCTTCTTCCTCACGCGCCATTATTTGCACGCGCTATCTATCACCTCGGACGCGCGTATTGGAGACCTCAGCACTTCGTACGAGGCCCTTGAAAGTGGTATCGCGAGGATCAGTCCAGCAAGATGATGACCGACGCAGGAGCCGCTAGTGCCGACGCCGCGATGCCGTGCTGCCTACAATGGATATGGAAGCCATCTACGATACCCACGCACCTCATGGTTCTCTCAGTTGTCAAGATCCTGCGTGACATGAGACTGTCGCCAATAGAGCTTGTCACGGCACTTCTCGCCGGTCAGAAGGAATACCACGAGAACGCGAACGGATTTTACCGCGGCCAAGGGCTGGAGAATCTGCTGGATATTGTGTATAAGGACAAGCGCGGTCGAAAGAAGATCGAAAAATGGGTCGACGCCAATTGCGGGTTGGATCGACTTCTTGGGAAAGTACATTGTGAAATGGACGATCTTGGTACCTTTTTTAAACGATCCACTAACGATGTCACCCCCGAATCGCTCCTGGAATTCAATTTTGAAGACCATATAACCGAAATCTGTCGTGAACACACCCCTACGCTGCGCTGAATTC
Source organism: Mycena galopus ATCC 62051 (assembly GCA_014925785.1). Classification (NCBI taxonomy): domain Eukaryota; kingdom Fungi; phylum Basidiomycota; class Agaricomycetes; order Agaricales; family Mycenaceae; genus Mycena; species Mycena galopus. Next base: position 12,711 of record WIQG01000437.1, read on the forward strand.
TTCTCACCGCAGCGCAAACACCCCGAGCAGCTCGAGAAAATACTGTCAAAAATCCTGAGCCTGTTCTAAATCTTACTGAGGTTTTCGCACCCGCTAACTATCTCTTAGCTGGTAACAATGATCCAGGCCCAACTGGCCAAGACTCGCTCCCAGAACAACAATCTTTGCACCATTCCTTGCAGCTTATGCTTTCTCAGCTCTGGTATGCCTCGGAAGGTCGTCAACACTCTCGCGCACGCTGGAATGAATCTGTCATGCAATTCGGTCAAAACGACACACTCTACGCTGACTAAAGGCCAAATCCGACGCGCGCAGCGGTCATGCTATCAGCTGGACAATACCCATATCACCCTTTCCACGCACGTCGAGCAACGGACCCTGGCTCCACCGAAAGTTCAGACCGGCAATACGCAGATCGTCTATGGCCTTCGCGGCATAACTAACCAGAGCGCTCTCGAACTGAATCCGATACTTGACCGCCGTGCTTCCGCCCCGCTAATAACCTTTGCGGCCGATATTCGACCGACCTATTCCCAATGTCAATCCATCCAGAAACACCTTTGCATCTCCATTGTCAAATTATTACTCCAAAACGAATCCGATTTCGAGTACTTGAAAAATGCACCCGAATTACAACATCCGCAGTACCGCCCACCTCCCCCGGACCACCAGACCGACAAATATGTACTGCGCACCACGAAACTGGACGAGGGAAGTAGCGAGGGCTCGATCCAGGTGAACGATAACATCTATCTTGATCAGCTCCAGTTTGCGATACACGATCTCGACAATACCGCCGTTCCGTCTTATAACGATCAGAAAACTAATGCCCTCATCCGCTCGGCTCGACTGCTTCGAATCGGCGACCTGTCCGCTATTCTGCGTATGGATCACTACCGACTTGCACCCGGAGCATTTCACGTCGAGTTAAATCTCTCATGGCTCCTTCTGAAGATTCATAGAGGGAATGGCGCGGATCTAGGGAGTTTGCAATATTTTATTGGACTGCTCGCCAAAGTCCGTTTGGGCTCTGCGCAGCCAGACTTCGAGACTCTGGTGTCTCTTCTGATGCAGGTTCTGGCGGGAGCGATGCTACATTACTGGGAGGTGGATTGCGGAATGACACTCAAGGAGTTTGCCAAGTCTAAGCCTTCCCCGACGAAACTCTTGGACATGTCGATCCGCATCTTCAATAAATACGCATCCAGAATCATTGATCCTTCAAGCGACATCCCCGAATCCGACAATACATTCTATAATCTCCATTTACTCATTCGCGACCTCCTTCTCTTTTACGTCCTCCAAACTTTAATTTCCTCGGGCGACTTTGGAAGGGTCGAGCTGCTGTTGGGTACATTGACGATGATGTTCTCTGGCGGAGGCTGCTCAAATTACCAGACTGAGCTATTATACTTCCTTCAAAACCTAAAGAAGGTGTGGCCTGAATCGTTTGCGTGAGTGCTGATTGCTTCATCCATCCGGATTCCCTTGGTTGACACTGGCACGTCACGATGCAGGAATGTTATCCGGGATAATTCCTTGATCAGTACCTCGGGGAGAAGTTATGTTGGTGTAGACAAGAATCCCGAATTCAACATAAACTTTCAGAAGGTAACCGCCCCCGACCTTAAAACGACAAAGTTCTCACCTGCGACCAGCACTTCTTCGCCGCGAAAGGTATCCATGCTTCGTGGGATTTCCTCGCGGATCTGGCACCAAATATTCCCATTCTACGACGTCTCAAAACTCAGTTTGGGGAGTTTTTAGGTGCTCCATGGCAAGGAACTCATCATACGAAGACGGACTGTTCGAAATCGATTGCCAATGTCAAATCCAAAATGGCGGAATTTCACCTACATCTTCCTGATGTAAACGGTCGTCGTACCACGGAGAGAAGAACAATCGACATCGTCCCAGCCGGTGCTGATAAATTGCGGGCAACTGGTCTCAAGGCATGGGGCAAGGCGTATACCAAATGGGCAAAAGGAGCTTGAATTATTCAACAACAACCTGTACAGTATTCTCTATCTTCCTACTGCTTCGCTTTCTTGCTCACCATCTGCTCTGCAATTCCAGCTACTCGATGGTTCGCTGCGGACAGGCGAAGCGGTCGTTCTGTTGAGCTGATGGGAGGGGGAGCCGATGGGGAGGGTGTGGGGCTGTTGGAGCAGGAAGAGGAAGGTGATGAATGCGATGAGATCGAAATCATGATGGTCTGGTCAGCTTTGGTCGGCGTCGGGATTTCGTCATAATCTGAATCTGATTCGCTTGACCCGCCAGAGTTTTCAGAGTACTCAGAGTCAGACGCCTCGGAATCGGAAATCGAAGCGGAGTTTACGTTGCGACGGCGTTGAGGTGCGCTGAGATCGTGCTGCCGGATAATTGTCACGACATCGAGTGCGTGTCGTGAGTGCCACTCTGTCGTCTCTCCAAGAAATTCTGTAACATTGCTAGGGAGTCGGAAAAAGCCTGAAACTTCTCGGGCCAAATGTTCGATGGCAGTGTCGTCCAAGATGTAGGAGATGGGAAAGTTTTGTGCTACTGGGTCGCCCGCATGAATGGAGGCACGCCATGCCTCGAGAGAGTGTATGACTGGGTCGCGCTGTGGAACAGGCCGATATTTTCTCCGAGGCTTTTTAGCGGGCAGATCAGCATCAGAATCGTGAGCTTCAGTGAGTATCGTTCCGAGAAGATATTGGTTGAAATCGAAATTGTCTGTATGATTGTCGCAGCACCATTTTCCGGAAAAGTGATGCGCTGTAGAATTAGACTCGTTCGGCACTCTGCATGAAGCAACTCACCATCCGGTGTCGTGTCATTGTTGTGTTTTGCCAGCCCACGACGACGGCAGTCTTTTCTGGAAGAAGCATTAGAAATCACAGCGGGCTCGGTACGCTTCTCCTTATTAGATGGCTTGTGCTCTGGATTGGACTGTGCGAGAGCGTCATACGCCCATCGCTCAGCAATCATGAGCACGAGACACTCCCTCTCATCGCGTCCGCCTCTCCCAGCTTGTTGATCATCGTCAATAACGGTCTTGGGAACACCAAATTCAACAATCAAGTCAATGTCCGTGACATCGAAGCCCTGTATAGAAGTAAATCAAAGCAATAGCTGATTAGGAGATCATGTGCGTTCGAAGCCGATTCAGTAGCGATTAGTCCCTTCACGTCGCCGTCGGGATCTTTGAAACTCCTTGCAATCTCTTCGAGATACGGCTTCGACATCGAAGAATGGTAATGGCGGAAAGGTTTCTTCGCCGCCAGATCATGTGGCACTTTAGCATTCAAGTACTCGGCGAGTCGTGCAGCTTTTCTTTTGTGATCAATAAAGACGATTGATTTTTGGCGAAGAATGAAGTTGGGAGGAAATGAATCCGGCCATAGGAAGTCAAGATTGGCGAAATTATCGATCGAGCCAACCATGGGAATAACGGCATAAACGAGGTTTGGTCTATTCGTCGTGAGCTCGATTTTAACGGTCTTATAGGGCTCCATGCGGAGGGTTGACGTGACGAGATTCATGATTTGAGGCGGCATTGAAGCCGAATACGCAGTGCAGGGTGTCGTTGCTGGCAGGTGGACCCGGAGACGCTCGCCAAGGTCAGAGAAGGACGGTCTAAACGCAGCTTCCTTCCCTTTGGATTGTCCCGCAGTAGCGATAAAGTGCGCTTCATCGATTTGAAGCAGTTTGACGCGCTGCGCCCATTTGGGATCATGCAGCAACTTCGCGAAGTGAGGAATATGTCCTTGATATGGACCACATTGTTCCGGAGACACCGAATAGTGTTGGTATGCACTGTGAGATCGTATTGACTACAAGGATCATGTCAGACAAAGTAAAATGGATGTGCATGCTCACCTTCCATAGCTTCTCATCCTCCGGAGTGAAACAATTAATCGCAATGGATCGGATGCCGTACTTGGTAAATTCGGCCACCTATATATCTCATGAGAAGGAATCAGAGGTGGGAACGGAGTACTGTATTATTTCGACCAAGTGTTCGGTCACTGGTCACAAGGACCGTCGAACCAAACACTTGGTGAAAGGGGTCACAGGTCACCGTGGTTCGGGATCGATGTTTTTGAGCTTTTGTGTCCCAAATAGGTAATTTTTCGCGCCGGCTTCGCCGCAGAACTTCCTTAAAAGGCAATTTGAACTGTTGGCAAATGAACAGTTGTGGTCACAGGTCACAACGGGCAAACACTTGGTCGAAATAGTACAGTATTACTGTACAATTTCGATCAATTCGGCGCTAATCCGGAAATTTTAGTACAATTAAAATCCAAAAGAATTCGGATAAATTGAGAAAAAATTATTGCTGCAATAAAAAAAATTGGGCGTGACGCGTGACTGCCGAATTGAATGAAATTGTACAGTATCAGCGACTGCCTACCGGGCCAAACGAGGTAGTGGGCCACTTGCATAATAGAAGGTGTTGTGATGTAGAGTCTCAAGATTTGGCGACTATGGGACGGAATATGACTTAGGAAGACACTGTATGTCAAATTTGGAGGCGGAGTGACGCGGTGATCAAAAGCTGTGGGAGGTTTTTCATCAAGATGCCGGTGTCTTGGACCCATTTCTTATCTCCGAACGGCCTTCCGGCTTGTCTTTTGCTTATTTCTCCGCCAGTTCTCCGCCGATTCCCAAGATTGGGGGCTCGTTCTCATCCCCTGGTTTTAGCAAACCACTTGGGCCTATAGTGCATGCTAAGATGTCTTTCCTCCATATTCTGGACTCATCAAGAACATCTCAACCTGATCCCGAGCCACATAATCGGGCCACCTCTATAGCAATCCACCGGCCTTTGCTATCGGCCTGGATCTTCGTAGTTGCATTCGAGACTGATCATTAGGTATCCTCCCGCATTGTTTTGGCTATTTATTCTGCGACTTGACGTTCAAGGGCGGCCACTGCCCCAAACCACCCAAATTCATTGGCACATATAGAGGGATTTTTTTCGAAGGGTTATAGGTATGCTGGGGACACTCTTTGTGATTAGATGTGTTCTAATACTTCTTATTGAGCCATTTTGCCTTTAATTTGGGGCATTGTTGCCCTCTGTCCTTTATAACACTAGTCCTTCAGTCCAGACTGCAATCTCACCTGTTTCCCGCACCATGAAAGGCAGATAGTTATGGTCTCCATATACGTCAAATGTATGGTTTGAGTGTACACGATGATTGAATGTGATCCATTAAACAATTTGGGATGCACTGGGGTGAATAATATGGATGCGAACAAACAGTTGGGCCGGGTGGCCCACTAGGCGTTTTTTGCCATTTTGGGATATTGCCAAAAGAAAATTTTGGTAGGTCATGACACCATCGCGTAAATTCGCGTAAAATATCTCAGCTCGTGCATGGGATGTATCCTTTGGATCCAAAGCCCATGTACCAGTATCTACCTCACTTTATGTGTGGAATCGAAGTCGAACAATGCTAAGGTGGCCCAATACCCAGTCTCAGATAATAATCATACGTGATTATCCTGAATCAGCCGGAGAGGTGAGACGGTGATTACGACTGAGTCTTTGGGAAGGGAAAGGACAGGAAGTATCATAGCGAGTGTTTTCCCGGAGCCTCTCACAGAACGTACAACTAAATCTTTTCCAGCCTTCACAGCGTTGTTGGCACGAAGTTGGAGCAGTCGGGGCGCTTTAGTGCCTTTTGATGCAATATCAAGTGACAGGAAGGCCTCCAAGACCGTGAGGCGCTCGGAGGGTGTCAGGGCAGTCATGAATGCGAGGGGCAGGGCGCGGAATGCATTCAAGGCAAATTGAGACATCGGAAGATGGATTTCTTGATGCAGAGGATCCATGACTTGAACAGGTGGGTCGCGTGGTGGAGGTAAGACTTTGGCAGGGGATTGAGGAGTGTATTAGAACGAGAAAAGCACGGAAGGAACAGGTAAAGGATTTAATATTCAATTCGGACGTACTTGAGTACTATTCCGTTCCCAATAACACCGACACGACGACTCCACCCAGATCCAGTACCAGAATACTGATAAGGCCTTCCCCATCTCAAATACCGGTTGATTGCGAGTGCTGAGGTCTCCAATACGCGCGTCCGAGGTGATAGATAGCGCGCGCAAAGAATGGCGCGTGAGGAAGAAGAGGGAAGAGAGTTAAGACGCGTCGAGGGTAAGAGCAAGAAGGTCAAGTGACGCCGAGTGATGCCGAGATCGGCATTCTATGATCCGCACTCAGCCCTTGCACAGCTTCCGAGTTGTACCAGCCTGCCTATGGCAACGTGCCCCGCCAGATTGTTGCTTATCGTAGGCAGGCTGGTAACGAGCCTAACGGGCTATGGCAGACACAAGGATGATATCGATACACCGTAACACTGTTACCGATGGTGCGGCATAGAGTGAAGAAATGAGTGTCATAGCGGAAGGGAAAAGGATAATTACCTAGGTTTTCAATACTATTCAGATGCTGGGTGTCATGAATCGCCTGGGTTCTACTTTTTCGAGCGACGTGTCAGTACCGCGTACAGACGTGTCTGCATCACGGGACTCTCATGACGCGACCACGGGACCTTCTCACGGTTGAAACCCAATCGCGGATTTCAAAGGACTTGGACAAGGGAAGACGTTAAAGGTTGGGGAACCCGCACACAGTTGATTCCCCTAACCCTCCGACACTACATACAGGAGCCCGATCACGGGCTTCAGGGCCAAGATATTGGAAGACCTCGCCCGCTCGACACCGCACAGGGCCATGCTAACAAAAAAAAAAGCAGTTGTGGTCGCAGATATTGCCGGTCTTGGGCTTTGTACGCTTTCCTTCCCGCTAATTTCTATCGACCTTACTGACCCCCGTAACTGCGGTATGCGTATACAGCACCGAGACGCGCATGCTCCGCTCTACGCCACCGCCCTCTCCGTTGCCGTCCTCATGCTCTGCGTCTTGCCCTGCACATTCACGCGATGGCGGACGCTTCGGAGAGTGGAGTTGTGTGCATTCTACGTGCGTCATTCCGCTCCCTCTGTATAACTAAGCCCTACAAAAAACGACACTGACGTAAACACCCTCCGGCCCAACATTCCCCGCGGCACCCGTGCACCCATCCATCTCACCTCCCGATTGGGATCAATCGGGCGTGGCTTTTGTCTTCTGATTCCGCTTTCGTTTGACTGCACCTGCTCGTACGACTCGTTTTATTCCTCCTGGCTGATGCGCACATCTCTTATTAATTTGGATTATTCTTCCGTCCACTCGTTGCTTCCCTTCTTTGCCTCCTGCTTGGCCCGTTGATTCCTCATCCTCCTCTCCTTCCCCCTCGCATCCTTCGGGCGTCCCGCTTCTACCGCTCTCCGTATTCGACAATTGCTCCTGTACTCTCCGCTTCCTACCCCTTCTACCATGCTCTCCTGCCCTAGCTTTCATTTGTTCCCTCACTCGTGCTTCCTAACCCCCACCCATGTCGGAAATTTATAAGTTCTATCACAAGGCCGCGGAAGGCCTTGCAAGGCCGTAAGACAAGCTGATCTTGTGATGACATTATGAGAGAAACGAACGCTGATAAGATGGCGGCTATCTTATGAGATGGGCAGTTCTTACGAGATAAGCGGTCCTTATCAGAGATTGTTTTTCTCATAAGGCCCGGCAACAGCCGAGGCTCATCTTAAGGCGTTGCAAATCTAGGTGTTCTCATAATTAAGAAAATTGGTAAAATAAGGACCAAAATATTAATTGGATCTTATCCTGATTAGATCTTTAATTAGATTCCACCACTTGGTTGATGGCTTAATGCGCCCGCGCATTAAGAGAATCGAACCAGCGACCTCTTAGGTACAAGATTAAGTATTAAAGGTATGCATGTTAACAAAGCAGCTAAAGCGGCCTAGTAAGTAGGGCAGCCTATCCTTTTTGTACTACTCCTCGCGGTGATTTTCTTACCACAGCCAAGACTATTTTGCAATTTTTTGGGCGTGTCGCCTAATTCCTCTTGTTAGATACAATTATATGCACGACGTCTGCTACGGCGGGGCTGAAGCTCCGCATTGCCTGGCTCTTCCACGTCTTCATCACTGTGTATAGTCTGCAGTCCATTCTGTCCGCCCCATCCGCCCCGTCCACGACGCACTCGACCACGCGCAGTGACCACAGGAGGTGCATCCATAAGGGGTGCATCAGGCGCATCCGCGAGGTGAGGCTCAGCGGGCTCATCCGCAGGGGGTGCGTCAGCATTATTCTCACCATCAATGGTGCCGGTGTTCACCGGCTCCATGGGAACATTGAGGCGTGGCCGAACAGTGACTACGACAAACTGTCAGTCTGGGTTTTGGAATCACAACACAATACTCACCACCCACAAACTCCTCGGATTCAGAGTCGCCGTCCCCAATGCTGTCGTCCCCCAACGATATCGTGGCCATGGCTGCTGCAAATTCTGCATCCGACAATGCACCCTCGTCACTCGCTGTTCCCTGATCTTCAATAGCGCTAGCAGTGGCGACCCCAGCAAAGACGATCTTTGTCCAGAAGCATTTGATTTTACAGATACCCGTGCTATCGGCGTTTTTCATCAGCCGAGATTTGTATGAACGAAAGTACTGTTGAAATGGTATTTTCGAGACTTTGCCTTTCTCTTGAAAGTCCTTCTCCGCACCCGCAAGGAGAAAGATCAACTGATAATTGTCATCATCCAATTTAACGAACGTTACGCACACTTACCACAACCAGCGTGAAAGCAATGCTTCCAAAGGTCAACCCCTCATGATCGAGTTTCCATGTATACCCCATGGTGTTCGTGGCTGGCTTTGCCTTTCCTCCGTTCTTGATGCTGTTTGAGCCAAAGATCATGCACCTCAAACTCTGGTTCAAGATGAGTATGCGAAGACCTGAAGATTTGCAGGGAAATAATAAACACACCATTGGGCCAACTGGGTTCAGCATGAGTGTCGTGACATTTTTTTTCAGATCCCGATAGAAGATGGGTGGGTACGAAGACAGCGGCTTTTTCGTGTCTTGGCCAAGATGATAAAGCAACGCCTCACGGTCTTTGTCGATGTTATTCATGGCGAGAATGCTGTCAAGGTGACCCTTGAGCCTGTCGACCCCACTGGACCGACCCGCGCTAAGGTGGTGGAGAAACTAGCGAACCCGTTTGATTCAGCTGCGCCAAATTGACCAATGATCTCAGAGACTCACATTCTCTTGAAACTGGGGAAAATCCGCCACAAGTTCATGGTATTTTGTGGGGACATGGTCGTATAGAGCATTGATCAGATATTTCAGGTACAGCTTCGGGTCCTTGAACATTGCGTCCACTTCTTCCATGGTGGCGTGAGGAGGTACGTCTTCGGGGCGATCAGAGAATACTGCAGGGCTGACCCAAGGCTCTTGCATGAACCCGAACTTTTTACCCAACGGGATGATAACATCCAGATAGTTGAGTGGATTTTCGCCCTTCGACTTTTTACCACGGGTCTGTTGTTGTAGAGCTCCGATTAACTGTTCCTTGGCGCGCAACTCGACCTGGGCCCTGGCGAGTTCGAGTGGAGCCTCTTTCAAAGCCTATGAATCACCGTCCTCAATCAATGGAATCCGCATAATATAAACTGTACGTACGGTTCGCAGCTCAGCTGGAGTTGCATTGTGCGGAGGCGTCTCAAAAGTTCTGAGGATGGTGTCCACCTCAATGTCTGCCATTTGGTTGTAGGGAAGCAAAATGGGAAGATAAAGGCGGGGCGTCGTGTCCAGGAGAATGTCGTACAAGGTTTAAAGTTTGATCAAACTCCACGGAATCATTTTGTTTCGAGGCGAGACGACGAGGTCACATTCAAGATATTAAGGATATAATTGTGAAATACAGGGACTCGAGGGAAAGAGGAAGCATATGATAGAACCAGTAATTAAAAGGCAATGTTAATGCTATCTGCAAATTCCCCTCTGCGAATCGGATTCAGGGTGCTGCGGTCCGGGGGATGCAGGCGACGCAAATGTTGTCAACTGTGCTATTACGATGGCGCTCCTCGGGTGTGTCATTGACAAAGGCGGTCAATACGGGCCAGACTGCGGTGGGTATGGACGTCGTCGTCTCATAATACGGTGGCGGGTCCAGGTTAACAGGGGTCCCAGAGCTGGCGGTGTCCGGGCCACTGGTCTGTCTGTTAAGCTTCAGTAATGAGGCTCGTGCAGGAGGATTTCAGGATGCTCACATGTTGCGCTCATAGCGGCGCTGAAGTTCATGGTATCTGGCGGCGAGTTTCCCATGTTCGACAGTGAGGCCCTCATGTTCTTCGACAATGCGGTCATACTCTTTGTACACGGCGTCATATTCAGTGGCGAGTTCCTTGAAATCTGCGGCCAGGTCCATGAATAGACCATGGAGTTTGGTGTGGTCTTGGACACAAGCACTGTTGATCTTTTCAAGCTCGTCGCACCTGCGCTGCAAATTTGAGAAGGTGTTGGTCTGATATCATTCACGCAGTGAGCATTCTGAATCAGAATGGGAAGGATCAAGACTTACATCGAGCAGAGGCTGGGGTTCTGCATCTTGGGCATTGGTCGACATGGTGAACGAGAAGAAACGTTGAAGATCTGACAGGTCTCAAATCGGACAGGGCAATGAATCCTACCCTGTGAGGATTCAGATCATATGGTTTGACTTAACCGGCAGGGTAGTTGTGGATATCATGGGGATAACTGTAACATAATATCAAGGACTTACGAGCTTATATAGCGGGTTTAAAGATGGCGGAGTTTCATTGGCAAGGTCAAATGTGTCGATTATTCTCCATTGTATAACAACAAATCTACGAAACAAAAAACTAGGATAACTCGTCAGTTAATATGACGCGCAGCAAAAGAAAGAGGGGGCAAAGAAAACATAAGCAGCTGAAAGAAAGTGAGATTTTTGGCAAAGAACATGCAGCGATGAAAATCATTAGCAGAGACATGAACTAGTCAGCGGCATAGGCAAGTCCTCACAGGTGAGGTGGGTGCTCGTACAACCAACCTGAGGATCAGTTAGGACCCTGCCCCGCTAACTTCACACCTCCCAAAGCCCCCTGTAGAGATGTCCCCTCCCTGCCCCCCAAACTCTTGAATGCCCCCGTGCCTCGTGCGGCCGGGCCAGGGTAAATGTACGCGGTCTCCTATGCCAGCACCGGGAATGAAAATACCACTGCGCGGCGTCTTGTACACCGCGCCAGCCCAGCGTACCCTCACTTTTTACTGCCTACGCCGAGGTAGAAGCACCTCCGGGCTGCAGCTCACTTGTAACCTCGCGCCGTGACACCACCTGCTCCGCTGCACCCCCGTCCTGCCAATGTTGGGGTAGACACGCCCCGTGCTCTCATCCGTCTGCGGCTCGAACGCCCCCGCGCTGGATGTAATTGTACCCCTTGCGACGCCAGCCGCCCCGCCGGAACCCCCCGTCCCGCCAACGTCGGGGCATGTCCACCCGAACGCCCCCTGCACCCCGCACGTCTGCCCGGGGAGAGGCATACGCCCGCGTCTCAAACGCCCCCCCCCCCCCCTTCGTACGCCCGCACCTCGTGTGCCAAATGCTGGGGGTAAATGTACCGCCTCAGTCTCCACCACCTGTTCCGGGCCCGACTCGACGAACTCTGTGTCGGTGCTGCGCGACTTGCTTTTCAAGCTGCCCGACGGCTCGGGTTCCGAAATGACACGTGAAGGGGAGGGCATCGAGCGGATCCGCGACAGCGGCGGGAAGCGCCGCGCTCCCGCGCCAGCGTACCCCCCACTCTCGAACGCCCGCGCGGTGAACGCAGCTCCGGGCTGCGGCTCACTCGTACCCCCGCGCCATGACACCACCTGCTCTGGTGTACCCCACCATCCTGCCAATGTCGGGGGTAGTTTGGCGTCTACATACAGCCAGGGATAAATGCACCCCTGTGCACGTACACACAAGCCCGCGCCGGGGGTAAACACCACCCGCGCTCTCGTACGTCCGCGGCTCTGCCCCTCCCCCGTCTCGAACGCCCGCGCCTCATGCACAACCACCTCACCCTCTCCGTCCTCCTTCTCTCTTCCCTTCTCTCCTGCTCAAAAGCATTGACAGGAAAGACGGAATAGATGAAATACTCAGAAAGAAAACTCACAATAAACTGCTTTTGAAGGCGGAGGATTGCCACAGTAAAGACGACGGCCGTTGTAACTGCAAAGGGAGTCAGTACAGGGAGAATAGGGTGAGCAGGGAGCGGGGAGTTAGCGAGCGCGAGGGAGGTGAATTACTTGGGGTGAGCGGGCAGCCTTTGCTTTTATCTCTGCGAGATGCTGTACAAAGCTGTGAAAACTTGTTAACAGCTGGTCGTAGAAGAAAAAGGAGAAGAAAGACACTACGTACTCGTTCTTCTGCTCCTTCTGGTGCTCAGTTCTCCAGATGAGCGACTTCTTGAGGCAACGTCGGTGCTGGAGAGGAAGAAAACTCAGCGCATGCTAAGCTTGGGAAAAACGAAACAAGGCGCACCTTGATATGCAGCCCTCCTTCTTCGAGGTGACCTGCGCGTAACGTACTTCCCGACGACGGCCCCCCTGTACAAGCTGAAGAAGTGCTTGATCTTGGTTGCGCGCTATAGGCCATGGAGCTTGGGGAGCACGTGCAAGTCGGTGAGACCCACAATCTTCGCAATGTCGGGCCTGACTATGGTGGGGTCAAAGGTGCTCGCGGACCTGCAGACGGGCGGAACCAATGCGCGCAACGCGCGTAAGAACAAGAAGGTGCAACTGAGGGTGTCGCAGTGCGGCGTCGCGCAGCACACGCGCCAGACGGAGGATTGCGAGATTTTTTGTCGTAGAAGATTTGGCTGCAGATGTGGCGTTAGGAATCGACGAGTTTTGAGACAAGAGCAATGTCGACGAGTTTATGTTGCCACTGCAAAGCAAAGACAACCTGCCACCTTGTCGAGTTAGTGGGTTGGAGAAGGAAGGAGTGATGCCATCACATGACCAGATCGAACTTGATTCACGCAACTCGCCCATTCAACGCATGCAACCTTGAACATGGATAATCCTCGGACACGTCCCTGCCAGTATTGTAACGCGCGCATACAAACCAGGGGCCATGGGCATCACGAAAAGGCCTGCAGAAAAACACAAGAAAATGCAGCGAAAACAAAAGCTTTCAATGAACGAACGCACCAACGGAAGAGTGAGATGCTTGGGGTCCTTCAGAAAATTCCCATATAACTGGGATTTATGTAGATGAAGCAGCATTGCAGGTGCGGCATTATTATATCTTGTGCTCGAACCTTGTTTGAATACGATATTGTGCCAGACTTCCTCGTGCCAGAAACGGCTGCACGAGGCCTTGCACCTCGGTTCACACTCGACATTCACGGTGTGTCGCCACTTTTAGTATTTTCCACTCATGTTTTAACACAACAATCGCAGCAGATGCGGATTTCGATTTGGAACCTCAATTCAACGCAGACCCCCCTCCGGACGCCGCAGTGGGCCCGAAATTAGATGATATTCGATATGAATTTCATCCTCACAGCTGCTTTCCTCCGGAGCATTATAGCCTCGAGGAACACTTATGACTAGAAGCCTCTCGCTGCCCACTTCCTTCAACCGACCCAGAGCCGTGGCTTCCATTTCGCACCGGGCTCGGTTTTGAGGTCTCTGAGTTTGCACAAGAAAACATGCTGAATATCCGAGCCACTAACAAATTAATTGCCTTGATACGTCGCTGCGGGGCCAACCTTGAAGACTTTACGATTGAAAACTACAACGACATGAATAAACAATGGGAAGCTGCTTCTACGAAATGCACCGATGTAAACCCACGTGTCAGCCTGCCAGTCTGCCTGCTAATATGCTTCTAGTTTGAAAAGTCCGAGGTCGACGTTCTTTACAAAAATATCCCACAATCCTTCGAGATGTATGCGCGCCCGCTGTGGAATTGGACCTTGGACCTCATACAGGATCCCCGTCTGGCCCCTTGTTTTGTCTGGGACGCCGTGAAGATGTACAGACATAACGGGACGTCTTTCGTCCGTTTTTGGAATGAACCTTGGACCGGAAATGTGTATTCGGAGATACAGGTATGGGTTGTGGCCCTTTCAAGTCATCAAGTACTCGTACTTTTGCTAAACTACTCATTAGTCCTTAATACCTAAGAGTATTGACGCAAAACTCTGTCCGTAGATCATTTATGCGGACAAGTCAAAATTATCGTCTTTCGGCACTCAGAAGGCGTATCCTATCATCGCCAGATTGAGTAATATAGTGGTTGGGATTCGGAACGGTAATGAATGGGGTGGCCAAAATGTGGGGGAGCTTCCTGTTGTACGCCCTCACCTTCACTTGTTTTCTTCCCATTGACCATCTTTACACCTCGTAGGTCACGGACGATACCGCAGAAAGCGGTAAACCAGGCTACGTCAACTTCAAACAAGCAGTATGGCATGAGGCATTCTTTACGCTGCTAGAATCTATTGCTGACCACTCGAAAACCGGCATATGGACGAAATGTGGAGACAGTATAGAGCGACAGCTATTCCCTCTTGTCCTGATTCTGGTAGCTGACTATGAAGAGGCGTAAGTTCCTCATCCAATAATCTATGGTTGATTTCTGACGTCAAATATTTCCGTCATGATGCTCATCCGTGGACTGGGAGAAAATCATCCGTGCCCAGTTTGTTTAGTTAGAAAAGATGAACAATCTGACCTCAGTATCATCTCGGATTTAAGAACTGCGCAGGATTCCAAGCGGGCTGTTGAACAAGCAAGAGGTCTTAGCGTTGAAGCTGGAGAAAATCTCTTGAAAGATCTGGGGTTGCGCACAAAGTCGACATGAGTCTTTTTTGCCCATCCATCATCTATTCGTTCTCAATGGTAATCTTCTGGAAGATCGCATATTCTGACCCGCACCACGCCATATCTTTTGATCGACTTCATTCCCACCACAGCGGCCTTTGGGGCGATCATCTCTTTTCTCAGATCAAGCTACACCTGACAAGCCTCGGCCCGCATCAATCTGCCAAACTTGACCAACAGTGAGAATAAATCTTAGCGGAGATACCTCTGCCAATTTATATGTGTCGATTCAACAGTCTTCCTCGGTGGCGCAATCTCAATCACTTCCAAACCGTCACAAACCTGTCTTTCAACGATGGTTCCAAGCACGAAGATATCACCAAAATGATGATTTTCGCAGCCCAGAACATCTTGACTAGCACGTTAGGCCTGAAGCTTTTAGCGTGTGTTCGGAGCTACCAGGAGCTTGATATATATGCTGGCTTGGAAATTCACACTGCAGACACAATTGCTACTGGACGCCAAAAGGTCCAGAAATTTGGTCGGTTGCTAAATGTGCGTGCACACAAATGTGGCCACTGCTTTCTCACAATTACATCTCAGGAATATCGGGATGCATGTACGGATACAGAGTTCGAGGATAAAAACTGGAACTTCCCCAAGGCGCATCTACAACAGCATCTCTTCGATGATATTGAGCGCAAGGGTGTCACGAAAAACTTTACGACCAAAATTGATGAATCCACGCATGGACTGGTCCGGGCTGCTTACCTGCAGCAAACCAATTTCAAAAATGTTCAGCCACAGGTTTGTTATCCCCAGCCTTTTTCAATTCAGCATTCCAAGTACTTGAATTTCTAGATACTTCGATCTCTTCACCGACGCATGGTTGGTAAATATATCCGAGACCAACTGAATGATCTGGATGTATCCATGGACGACGACGATCTTGAGCACTCTCCACCGGCAGATCTCGAGGTACTGGGGAACGTTGTTGTTGGCTCCAAGAGACCATTCATCTCGTTCTTGGATTTGGAGGCTGCAATGAAAAACGATGCTGCCTTTACCAAGTTCCGACTCCGATTGGCCGATTTTTTGAATGTGTTCCTTCCGGCCTATGGATATCCCCTTCCCGGAGGGAAGCGAGTCGCCTTCGCAGCTGACCAAGGAGTTAGTACTTTACCTGGTGATCTTGATGATCTCTCAGTCCTATTCAGATCACGCCCCAACAATTTCTCAAGGTCTTCTTCAACTCCCTGGACAACTGGTTGGTCGATGAAGACTTCCCTCGCTGCAATCCGTCATTCCATAACCGGCCACGGTATGACGCAGCTTTAGTGAAGACAACACGCGGGAATATTTTCGTTCGCCTTGTGTATGTTTTCGCGTGCAAGATCGAGGAACAAGTGTTCCCGTTCGCGCTTGTCCAAGCTCTGGATGCTAAGACTGGCCAACGGTCAGCCAAAGACAAAATGTTGGGTTTATATCGTGTATGTGAGCAGGACAGGAAGAAATCCGAGTTCATCTCTGTCCATTCGATCATCCGTGGCACCATGCTCGCTCCAGACTTCGGCAAGAAGGGGGATTACCTTGTCGCTTACGTAGTGGATGCAGATATGTACTTCAGGCTCCAGGCGATGTATCCGGACGCACAGTAGAATAATGACTTCACACGCATGGTAGCCTCGAATCTCGTGCGCGCCATCGACAGCAGGGACGCGCTCCACAAATACGTAACACATAAGGGTTCGAAGCTAATTAGCATGTGTGCTGTGGTGCAAGCGAACGAGACGCCGATATGCGCACTGTTGACACTGAAGGAAAGAGCCAGAGCAAATGGTATGTTGCTGTCCGAACGAGGATTACAAGGCAGGCACACCGGAGACAATATTTCTTGACAAATGTATGGTGTATTGGTGAGAACGTGACTAAAAACAATGTATGAAGACACGGAGTAATTTCCAATACTGTATTCCAGGGAGATTAGCCTGCCGGGGAACTCCTTCGGGCTTGAAGACGAGGGATTGACGAGAGATTAGCACGTATTCCCTGCGAAAATTTGTGTTCAAGCGGCGCCTGTACCAAAAGAAGGGAGGGGGAGGGTGAGACGGCCGTGAATGTCTTGATGAGACAGTAACGCAAAGTCTTATGGGAATGAGAGCACGATAGACAATGCCTTGCAAGACAGGCTGTTTGCTCATGATTGTCTTACAATGACATTTTAACGTAAAGCCCTTGTAAGACGATTTTCAAATTTCCGACACAGCTGCATTGAAGGCAAAGGCAAAACCGCTGCCTCCTCCCGCCCATCCTGTGGATCCTCTGGCTCGTGCTCAGCACACCAGCGCGCTGCAGCCGTATTATCGGTCGTCGGTGCATGGTGCTTTTCCTCCTTCAAATGTTTCCATTCCCATGTGGCACACAAATACAGTCACGGCGGAAATTGTTGCCCATACCCGATATAGTAACTGTCCTGATGTATGATGTAACCGCCCCCACGGGATCCATCAATCCCTTTGTTTACCACTTCTCGACGTGTTTTGCCATACCTGCAGCGCGTTCGCCCACCCGTGCACAATCCAAGCGTGTCACCACTCAATGTACCCCCACTAAACGAGCTGTTCTGGTCACTCTTCACGACCATTGCAAGTATTCCTTCGAAAAGATCACCACAATTTCGCCATTCAAGCACACCTCGCTTCATCGACGAACGCTCGAGCATAACTACAATGAGGTGAAGGCACATGGTGGGGATCTGTATTTCAACAACAAGGGCTGAGCGGGCCGGCCGAAAGCGATTTCGGACAGAGATCTTGAAGAAGCAGTTTGCCGGATTGACGCGGGGGAATTTGTCGACGGAGAGGACGTCAGACACGAGATGTTACCCGATGTCCCGGGGCGCACGGTACGCTGTCGCAGTGACGAGTTCTCTGCTGGTAAGCAGAAATGGTGGGTCGGAAGTCCAGATATGGGAAGCAAAGGTGGAGTAGTAAGTACGGTGTTGGTCCCAGGAAAGGCGTAGAGACGTGAAGTAGAAATCGATGTGAATAGGGGTCAATGCCGTGTGAGCGCGAAGTAAGACTGAGGCTCGGAAAGACTCGGTGAGGGGAAATCTCTGGTGTAGAAGTGTTTGGTGTTCACTGGTGGCGTACCCTCGTTGGAGTACTCTAGTCACTGACTGCGTCGATGCTCGTGGTTCGGGGGAGAAAGGTACAGTCACGGCAAAAATTGTTGCCCATACCAAAAAAGGAAATTTTGTGATGGCTCACAATAAATGCATGGTGGAACAAAATATTGGGGTAGAGGTGTATTCAGATGTTGTATATGGGCCAAAATACCACTTATTTTGCCATCCACTTGGCTTTGAATGCACAGTTATATGAATCATCAGGCTGCCACCAAATCCTGGTGGGGGAACAATTTCCGGGATTTGTTGCACCAAATTAACTTATATTATAAATCAGATACAACATCTGGCCAATATACTGGCCCAAAATGTGCTTGTGGTTGGTCCACAATGTGTTTTTTACAAGCCATCACAAAATTTCCTTTTTTGGTATGGGCAACAATTTTTGCTGTGACTGTAAACATTGTCTCTGTTTACGTACAAGGTAAATAAACCGTCGCCGAAGCGATCGGTTGTGAGGTACGCAAGAAGAGACAGAAAGGAGGGAAACAACGAGGGGCTCAGCTCGCCCTTCCACAGTGGGGCGAACTTTAATGTCGACCTCGACATAACTCGCAAGAAGGGAGATGAGCCGTGAGTTAGGTATCGGAAAACTGTGAAATGCGCGTGAACATGGGTTGCATACGCTGGTGGAATGTCACTGTATTCTCCGCATACAGCGCATCGAGTATGGGGATGACCGCGCGGACTGTGGAACGGAAACCATGGTCAAGGAGGAGCGCAAAGAGTGTCGATATGAATGATGTTCGAAAGCGCGTGAGATCATCGTGTGGAACGGCGTGACGAGGGGCAGCATGCTCGGGTGCAGGTGTAATAAGCTCGACAGGAGGAATTGCGTGGGGAGAACTCGAGTTGAACTCACGTGGGGGAGATCGACCGTGATCATGAGGCTCGACCAAGATGGGATGTGGTAGAATATGAGCGACAGGGACGGGCATGGAGTTGGGATGTTTGACAATGATACGCTTCGGGTTACGAAAGCGCGAGATGAGGTGCGCGGCAACACCGCCCGGATGTCGTGTCATAGGCAGCGGCGAACCATCGAAAGAAACAAGACGCCCATCATCGTTGATTCGCGCGAGAGATCGGCGCAAAAGGACTGCAGTACGTGGGCAGACTCGGAAACCGAGGGGATGGCTCGATGTCGTACCACATACAAAGCAGCGACGCGAACGCGGTTTAGACACTGGAATGCGCGAAAGGTCGTGCTCGATCAGCGGGGAACTCGCAGCATCGACCGCGGAGACTCGGTGTACTCGAGATGCTGTGAAACTCGGCTCGGAGGTGTACATGTGCCGTGGAGCGAAGTGGTGACTCGTCGTGGATGATAGGAGGCGCTGAGGGACCGGTGGAAGATGAAAGGGGTGGTGAAATAAAGGATAGAAGGGACAGACAACACAAATGACCCAGAAAAGGTTCGGTAGAAGAACCTTCCCTCGCGGTGGGCTCCACTGTAGAAGAAGAGGTCGGTCGCTGGGTGGACCAGAGTGGCTAAGGTCGTGCTGGCAGAGGTGGGGAAGACGAGGAGCAAACGGGTGATGATCCGGGGATAAGAATCTAGGTAGGCGTAGATTAGAATATACTGAGAGTCAAATATAAACTTAGCTCAGTGAACCGTTGAGAGGCGCGAAGATAATCAAAAGAGCGAATGCATTGTGGTGGTAGGAAGCAAGGAGAGATCCCCCTAACTGTACAAACAGGTGGGAATAATGTGTCAAATGTCCGATCGTCACTGTGACAATAAATAAAGTGTCCGTGAGGAAAGCCTCAGCTAATGCACATCCTCTGTCAATCTAACCATCCGGGAGCTACGCAAAGACGGAATAGGGAGAGCATGCTGCCCCCACAGCATTGACAAGTGGGTGCCCATGCCACTGTCGGCTCGATCCCCGGCATAGTCCGAGAAGGCCGACAACTCGGGTCTGGCACGTCGCATTGGCGGCACGTAGTGAGAATAAATAAAATGTCTGTGGTTCGAGCGGGGTATGAGTAAATGATAAGAGAGAAGTCCGATTGCTCAATAACAGATATTTCCTGCATGGTCGAGTAATTGATCTTGACGTCGGAAATGTATCGGCTTGGCAGTGGAATGAGCTCAGAGGCAATCGCGCAACTGCGGAATAAATCTGGGACATAAAGGAAGGAAAATAGTGAGTACGAGAGTAAACTGTTTGAAAAGATACGAAGAAGGAGTGAGATAAAATAATTAGTGATCGGCTGAGGATAGCTGCTTGATGAACGTAAGCCGTGTGATGGGGTAGAGGCGACGAGGGAGCCGAGCGACCCTTCCACAGAAGGGGATACTTTGAATTTCGCCCTCGGAATTCCGCTGAAATAGGGTATTCAGAAATGCGAAGGGAATAGCACAAGGAAATGATAAATGAATGTGCTTATCGGGTCTAAGGCTCCAACCATTTAGTTTCCATTTGAAGATCGGGTCAAATCAAATGGAAATGGTAATAAAACCGTTTTAAACCGTTTGAAAACCGTTTCAAACGGTATTTTTGGGAGACATTTCCCCAAAAACCAAGGATCCCTTGAACTCGCAGAAATGGACATGCAGGGAGGCAGTACTGGATTGAGAACAATTTCATGTCATTATTGCACACCACAATAATGAACTCGGGGCAGAGTGTGGTGGTAATGGTCACTGGAGTTCGCTCAGTGGCAGTTTGTTTCTGGAGAACTGGAGGCTGAGTGTGTCTAGTCAAACCACAAGGGCACACTGGAATTGAAACCAGTACATCGGAGGAAGAGGGGAAGAGGAGGGCATAAAAGAGTCTTGGAGTGAGCCGATGACAACACTGTGTATTGAAGGGGAAAATGCGACGCATCAATTCCGACTTTGAACAATTAGTCACATGGGACATCACCATATCTGGAAGACAATACCTCAGTTTGAGCACCACAGGTTAATACGAGTATACTGGTTGATTGAGAGGACTTCCACACCCTTCAGTAATGCCGTAAACTTCAAAAATCTCCACTATTCTCACTGGTAAGTCTCCTGGCAAGCAAGTGATTTTCCCAACCATTTAAAACCGTTTTCAAACAGTTTGTAAACCGTTTGGGCTCCCTAGCAAACTAAACGGAAATAAAAACGGTTATAACCGTTTGAAACAGTTTTCAAACGAAAACGGTTGGAGCCTTAATCGGGTCTGTGACGCTCTGCAACGATCAAATTGGGACTGGTACACCACACTTCTCGGCGCGTCTTTCTTCCCAATGACCCCATGATCACCAGATCCGAGACGCGCTTTCAAGTGCGGGCTTGTGCGGACACATCCAGCATGTAAAGCCTAACCTGCAGCCTCGTGACATCGAACAGCGCGAGCAAATGTACAACAAATTCGCAGTGTGGACAAACCCAGCAGTTTTTGCCCGGGGTGTCATGATTAACTCAGATGAGTCAAAGATTGAGCTCAAAACAGGCACTGGGCGCCACTGGTGCCGCTGCCGCCATGGAGAGCGCGTCCTTGCTGTCGAAACAGTCCAGCCACGCGAGGCACATGGAGTTAGAGGTATCAAGATCATCGTGTGGGGTGCCATCCATCCGAACGGCGTCAGTGAGCTGGTGCGGGTGGAGGGGAATCTCATGGCAGTGCACCATCTTCCACCCCCGCCACGTTAGTTTCGACGAGGACGGTGTCACTGACACATCCATATTTGGAGAACCGGACCCATCAACGGGTGAGTGGGAGCACATGTTCCGACCCGAGCATGAGCACTCGGATAGTGGGAGCGTCTTCGAACACATCATCGATGGAGGATCAGTACGTCCCGAAATATCTGGGTCAGTGGGAGCAGAAGAAAAATTTTCTCTTCAGCCTGGGGGGAACACAGAGACACCCGTCAAGCAGGAAGCCGCGCCGTCTCGCATCCCAGTGTGAACACATCCCGCTTCCATTTCCGAGCATCTCGCAGCCCGCAGACAAAACCTTCCACTAGTCACGCCAAAACCCGCACATGCGGAAGTGGCACCAGTGGCACCCCGTCGAAGTGGACGCGAATGAAAGCAGTTCGACAGAAACCAGAATCTCGTTGAGAAGTCTGACGGACCCCAGCAGCTTCACAAGCCAAAGCTGACGCCGGAAGCAACAGCCCCAGTCACCCGCACTCAGAGTCGATGATCTTCCCCAGATCCTTGAGGAAGAACCAGAGGCCGAGCTGATCGACGTTGACGACGTCTTCTTTGCTGGCATTGTAAACAGCGGCCCAAGCGAACGGCAAACTCCCAGCACCCTTGCTGAAGCGTTCAGCGGTCCGGACATGCACCACTGGCAAGGAGCCTTCACCGAGGAGATGCAAAACCTCGTCGACAACGACGTGTATGAAGTCGTGCCCACGCCCCGTGGCATAAAGCCCATCAGCACAAAACCAGTAATGCTGGTGAAGCTTGATAGCAAAGGGGGAATTGAGCGCTACAAACTCCGCATTGTTGCACGCGATTTTGGCCAGCAGGGAGGAAACCTCAAAGACACCTTCGCTCCCGTCGCAAACCTTGAATCCATCCGCGTCATTTGCCTGCTCGCAGCCAAGTACGACCTTGAGCTCGACCAAATGGACGTGTCCACGGCATGCCTGATCGGTGTCCTCGAGGATGCCATATTCGTCTCACCTCCCGAGGGGACCGAGATCCCTGAAGGTCATTGCTGGAAGCTGAAACGATCCCTTTACGGCCTGAAGGACGCTGGGCGCACCTGGAATCGCACACTTGACATCAAACTGCTCGAGTTGGGTGCGTATCGGCTCGATGCTGAGACGTGCTTGTGTGTCTTCAAGGGCAAGAAAGGCGAAATTTGTTATCTTGTGGTGTACGTGGATGACCTACTACTCGCAGCCTCATCTCGTTCATATATGAACGAGGTAAAAGCTCTCCTGACATCCACCTTCAAGATGCGCGACCTAGGAGCTGCGTCATTCCTGCTCGGTATTGAGATCAAACGGGACCGTCAGCGACGCACCATTTCCCTGTCGCAAACCAAGTACATTGACGCCGTACTCAAGCGGTGCGGAATGGCGAACTGCAGCCCATCGAAGACCCCGATGGCGACAACACCTCGACTGACCACCGACGACCCAGTGGACAACACAACACTCCTGCAGCTGACCATCAACGGCGAAACCGTCTCGTACGCCACCGTCGTAGGATCCATCCAGTATGCTGTCCAAGGAACCAGACCAGATCTGGCTTACCTTGCGGGTGTACTCGGGCGCTACAGCGCAAACCCCAAAGCATGTCACTGGGAGGCTGCAAAACGAGGACTGCGCTACATGCAGTACACGCGGGAGCTCGAGCTGGTCTTCGACGGTTCGGACGTTTCCAGGGATCTTGAATTTCACGGATTCTCCAACGCAGACTGGTCTGGGGACGAGGACACCTCGCGCTCCACCTCCGGGTACGCCTTCATATCGGGGCGAGGCGCGCTTGGCTGGTCAAGCAGACGGCAGAACATGGTAGCCTTGTCGTCGACCGAGTCCGAATATATTGGACTATCGAACGCAGGACAGCATTTGACGTGGCTCAGGACGTTCTTTGCGGAGGTTGGATACCAGCAGAGCAAGGACCCCAAGTTCCGTGCACGCACCAAGCACATCAAACGAAAATATCACTTCATTCACGACGATATAATTGCCAAAGGCGAGGCCATTGTTCGCTACGTCTCCACCCATGACATAGTTGCCGACATCCTGACGAAGCCGTTGTCGCGTGAGAAACATTGGAAGTTTGCGCAGGCTATGGGTTTACGGTTCACCTCGAGTGGGAGTGTCAAGACGAGTGGTTAGACGGACGAGGCGGAAGTAAACCCAAACGGGAACTCGTCCGGGATCATCAACCGCGCGTCGCCAATCTTTGCCTCAGCTCTTGTTGTTAACGCACACACGACGCTGAGCATCTCGTGTATTCCTTTAGGTGACCCCGTCCGGTTCTGAGACTGAGTTTGAAGGATCTAACTTGATATAGGTTACATGGCGGAATTAAAGCAGGACGCATCTGGCCTGGCTTCTCGAGCTCCCGAACCCGTGCTTCAACAAATATGATGGCAGAGATCAGATTGAAATGAGCTGAACGGAATACTTATGGGGTCGACGTCTTTCCGGAGCAAAAGGAGGAATGGTTGAAATACTCAAGGAGATATTGGGTAGGAGCCCTGCACAGATTGCGTCGGTGGGAGCTGATCACTGAAATTGAAAAAACACACCATTGACGCCATGTGCAATGACCAAACCACGACGGGACGGCTGCGCAGACTGCTCAACTTTCGGCATGGAAACTCGGCAGGGAGGTTACAGCGTGCACGGCTAGGCCAGCCGGATGCACACTCACGAGCAAATTCACACCGCACTTGTGGCGGGAAGGGAAAGAGTGGAGTGGCTGTGCAGACGGATCAAATTGGCAGATTACGCTGCCCACTCCCATCGCCTGCACGCTCAGGGCCATGCTTTCATCCTCGCGCACACCACAGATTCGCTGTGCCTCGCAATTGGGATACAGCGGGGAAGCTTCAAGTTCTCGACAGCAGGGCAGAGTGCAGGTAAGTTTTCTTCCTCTTCTTCCTGCCCATATCCCTCGCCCGCTGCCCACCCTGCCTTCATACCGCCCGCAGATGCTTACTACCTTCTCCTAGGCTTCAAAATCGCGACGGCGCTGCTACTCTCGGCATACAATGCACGGGTGGTTAGTGATGTTCCGGCCTGGGCTCGGCCTGAAAGCCGCGGCTTCGGCCCGGCTTTGGGGGCTTGGGCTTTTCAAAACTCTCAGGCCAGGCTGCCCCCACCAGGCCCGGCTCGGCCTCGGCCTGGCTTCGGCCTAGGCCGGGGCTTTTCGTGAAATTTCTTGAGAGCATTGTGTGCAGTTGCGAAACCCAATGAAGGTATGCAATGATTTTGAGGATGTTCCTTGTTCATAGGGCTTTGCAACAAAAGAGTGGGGTTGCATAGAAAATTCTTGAGAGCACCGGAGTACTTGATTATACATGGATGATTGAGTAATGTTGACATTGATGGCATCAACCGCTTGTACGTCTTTCAATTTCCTTGCAGTAGATTCCCACCATGGAAGTTTCAAGTGAGCAGTAAGTTACACTGCACTGAAATAGGCATACACACTGATTTTACTGACCAAAAATAACAATTGCGGCTGCACAACACAAATCACGACTTTGAACCTACAAAAGCCGCGGCTTTCCGGCTCGGCCTGGGCTTGGAGGAGTGCCAGGCCGAGCCAAAAGCCGGCTCAGGCCCACATGTGGGCTCGGCCTGGGCCCGCCTAGCCGAGCCGAAAAGCCGGGGCTTTGCGGCCTCAGGCCCAGGCCGGAACATCACTACGGGTGGTAGGGTAGACCCGGAGTGAGTGTTTGCTGAGAACTTGGGGCCGTCGTGAATGAGCGGCGGCGTGGAGTGTTATCCCTGCTCTTCCTTTCCCCCTTTGCCGCATGTCCTCGCGCCCCTCATCCTGTTCTGTTCTTGCTCGTCCTCATATCTCGTTGCACAATGCTGACCCCTTCTCTGTAAGCTTTATGTGCATTCCCCACTCCGACCACAACTACGCCTGATGCAGGCGAACACTCCCGGCGAACTTGGCACGATGGTCGAGGCGCCCTCGAGACATTATGTAATACGGGCGCTAATTCTGGCCAAGTTCCCCACCTGAAATTGCCTCCCACCGTTGAAGATACCCAGCGTCCCCTCTTCCTGAACGCTCCGCGCTGCTTCTCCCGCCTTCCGCTTAAGGCTGGGCGTCGCTTCCGTCCGATGGCGTGTCTCCTATACTGTTGTGCTAAATTGTCAATTGTGGGTCTCGTACTTGGACTCTGCTCCTGTGGCACCATCATTAGTGTCCGGCTTCGGGTTACTTTGAGATTTATGCGACGCGGGCGCTGCGCCAGGGGGAGAAGATTGTTGTAGGATGGGAATGGGAAGACACGGACGCCGTGCATAGTGTGGGTGAAGTGATGGGTGTATTTCTTTTCGTTATTGTTTTTTCGTCCCGCTTTTCGCCCTACATTCCTTCCGTGTTTTTATCCTTCTTTACTTTGGTCCTTCGGCCGTCGGTGTCGTTATCGGTATTATATACTCACTTTATTTCGTCTTCGTGGCGTCACTTCCCTTCATCGGTACTAGGCCTTCCGTATACTCTACGTTTTCATTTATCCCTTTCCACATACTTTCTTCGCTCCTCCCTTCATTTTACCTTGTTTCTTTATGCGACTTTGCGTGCGTCTTCCCCTCGTGGAAGTTCTTTCCCCCGTCTGCCATACCATTTGCATTTTGTTTTCCATATCTTTCTCCTCCGCTATGTTCTACTCGGTTCATCCTTTGATCATCTGTCTTTTCCACTTGCTCATCTCTTCTTCGTCCATGACTGACTTTACTTTCTTTTCGCAGACACCTCATAACGCCAACGCCGATACAGCGCCATCTTATCACGCCGCTCGCGAATATCTTGCACGTGCTGGGCGGCATAGGGGCGGACTGTGCGTCCGCGTTGACGTCTTCTGTTGCATCCATTCCTTCGGCGCATAGCACCCCTGCCTTTCCCTCGCACGTACCAACGTCCGCGCGACCTGGGGAAGGAGAGGGAGCGCGAGCGTAGGACGAGGAAAGGGAAGAGGAGGGGCAAGCGGAGAGAGAGAGGGACACGGCGGAGCAGGAGCGCACGTGCACTATACGTGCGATGGTATGGGTGGGTGTGTTTCTGCTGATGGAGCGCGTACAAACAGCTCACAGCCGCATGCCTTTTGCGGGCAGTGGCGCGCGGACGAGATGGACGTCGATATCGATATCGAGGGGGATGATGGGCCGCGTGTTCACGCGACCTCTTCTCTATCCTGCTCGCGTCCTTGGCCCCTGTGATTAGTCTCACCTCGGTGGCACTGTCATTGTCGACATTTGCGCCTCTCGTCCCTGCATTCTCCTCCATCCTGCACCCGGCCACCATTACCTCGACGACAGGGAAGTCTTTGTCTTCCGCATTGACATCGATGCCGACAGCTAAGCCCAAGTCTCTAGCGGGTCTAGTGGCACCGCCGCAGCCCAACCCCCGCTGGGGCCCGTTCATCGGCGCAGCACGTGTTGTGCGGGCGGTCGAGCGTCTAAGGGAGAGCGAGAGCTAGTGCGGTGAACTGTCTGGAATTGGACTACCTAAACACCGCACTTTTTGCGCGTTTCAGAATAGTCTAGTTACAGTATAGGCTTATTTCTGAGAGCTAGTATACGATCTCGGTATAGCTGGCAGGGTCAGGATCACAGAGTAACAGGTACAAAGGGTAGGTGACTACCCTGCGGACTGGCAGTGCTCGCCTCGAAAACCGTAGAGGAGAGTGTAGCCCACAAACCTCTAAAGAGACTATCTCTGGAGCTTATTTCCACAACGAGAGATAAGCCAGAGATACTTACAACGGGACATGTGGGAATAAACTTATTTCTGCTCGGCTAAAGGAAAGGCCTTCCATGTGACAGGCGTGCGAGACTTGGGAAGCTCATACCAGAGGAGTTCCGGGATAAGCGAAGGTCGGTTAAGACAATCTGATGGGATTGATCTTATTCCGAGGAAGCGAAGTTGGGAATAAGAAACCTTTCTGGGAAAAGGTTACACTAGGGGTATCCACGGAAAGCTGGAGGCCAGGGGAATAAGATCCGATGGTCAGGAGCTATGGGAAAGGGGCAGGAGACAAAAGGAATAGACGGACGACGCGATATCAGTCAGCCAGGGGACTGGTGTTTTCAAATATCCTGGATGACAAAAGCCACATGGTCGGGAAATCAGGGACTACCTGGGCACTGGCCAATGGCAATACGCTCGCAGCTCTTCTTCCAACGGATAAACGGGAAAGGAGGGACGATCTCGGGCCATTTTACTAATTTCTGCTTGGTTTGAGGACTTTCATATGATTTTGGGATTTGTATAAGTAGTTGGGACATTATTACGAGTAGGACACAGAATCCCCTTGTACTAGTAGGCATAACGCTGTGGGAATCTTATACCCTCCCTTCAGCCTATTGTTAGGCCCTGTACAAGGGACTACCACTTGTCTGTATCCTTGCTCTTGCTTCCTCTGATCGGCCTATTTCTGATCTCTGTCATATTTCCGTGGGCCTCACTGCTTATATCGGAAAGACTTGGGTTATATTTGGGTGATAATTGGATTGTTTGGGTTTAGTTCGGAGCACATCATTCACTGTGCAACGTACAGATGTGCTGGCAACTGTGGTGATCTCCCCCCATCCGACAATTCATCAGAGGGAAAGCAACTCGGAGTCAGATAACCTTGAATCTGATGTGCGCAGGCTGCCCCAAAGATCGAAGACAGGAACAAAATACAAATGCCCTCAAAAGGATATGCTCCACATGCGTTGCTCTAATTTATTTTGCATGCCAGTTTTTACTTTCAAACTAGGTTGAGGTTCTATCCAACGATCTTTCAAAGGCCATTATTGACCATTTACGCATGTAAGAGCATATTTGCCAGTGCATCATGGACTATGCAAGTCTGGCCAATATGACAGCCGGGCAAATTCAAAGAAGTCAGTATGAGATGATTCCTCACAGTAATTATTTACTGATGCCTGAGTGGCAGGATTGCCTGATGCGTTGATAAGCTGTGAATTTGCCAACACCTGAAAATTAACATTTTCTGGATTTCCATTGCGGTATGACGAGTCTCAAGTCAGTAGACCTGGAACTACACGCTAGAAACCAAATCTGGAACCGGTTGCGGATGAGTATCCAGAAAACACACATGCTGGGTGCCTCTGACTAATATGCCGCTGGTTCTGGATCCTACTGTCGTACTATGGGCAGGAGGTTGCAGATAGTCCAAACAAATATTGGGGAATAAAATATCCATTCTGTGCCTATTTGTTGAACTCAAAGCAAGTGCATCTTGAATGAGTTTCAACATTGTTTGTCCATGCTTGTACCAATAAGGCAACGAGTTCGATCACGTGATGACCCAGAACCTTTCAGACCGGAACAGGCCGGATCCAGATGTGGTGTCATACACCCATCAAATATCAAGTGGCTTAATATGGCAACCGAGTTCGAACCCAATTTAGGAAGAGGGTCCTTACTTGGGCTATGAAGGGGACCAAGGTGTCTATTTGTAGGCAAAAGACCCAGGGTTCCAGATTTTCAAGAATCCTTCGAGGGGCACAAGTAGTGCGCCCAAGAAATCCAGAATACTAGGGCTGCTCGGGTGCCAAGTCAGGGCTCCGATCGCGTCGGAAATAAATCAGACAAATAGGGAGCCTGCTCAACCAGGTTCCACCTCGACAGGTAAACGGTCTAGGGTAGTTCTTGGGCTATACACAAGTTCAGGGTGTCTATAAAGAGGCATTCTGAAGGACTATCCAATCCAACCACAATGTCTCGAGGGACTAATCCAGAACTAACATTTTCAGGATCTAGAATAATCAGTCAGCAAGCTTGGCAATCGTTATTTCATATTCTCGAGTCATGGACATGGTTACACCGATGATTAATGTATTATGCTTGTAAAGTTATTTTTAGATGTACAGTATATAAGGTGGACAGCTTGTAGGGAGAAGGCACGGACTCCTACCTGGAAGCGTAAAGTGGAGAGACTAGCAGTCTGCTCCAGCGAGTACAGAATGGCGGAACCACCGGCTTGATTCATCGAGGCTGTCCTTGGGGACGTGCTTGTATTTTCGAGTTATTATCAATCTATCAGTTTTTCGGGATATTCCCTTGCGTGTTCTGCATGTACGTGTGTGTGTTCTACGTGATCCTGCGGGTACATGTATGTGTTCTACGTGTGTTCCGGATTTGTTGCATGTTGCGGGTCAAATTGGTTCACTGCTCCTGTCTTATGAGGTTAGAGTGGGTGACCCAGAGTTGCAAAACTATAAATTGAACCATTGTCTGCGGACGATCCTGGATTTGCTTGCTGCGATCCGCAAATATTAAACAACTGTTCCCGTGTATCTTCTATCAGTATACAATGACCCGTACTTAGTCGCACTCTCTGGGACTGCATCCGGAATCACTAGTGGAGTTTGGTTGTTGTTTTAGGGATTTGTGTTAGTTTCAGGATTTGTGAATCCTGAACTAGAGCACACTTCTTCATTGCATTCAGCCTGTCCGATTTGCATTGTAGTGGATTTCACCCATAGACCGCTGGCACATGTTTCAGCGTTCAAGGAGAAGAAAACACCATTGTACCAGCATCCTACTGCAGTTCAAGTCCTCACTAGCATCCGATGCAACGATCACCTCGACAATGATCCTCTCATATCCATCGGCATTTTCGCTGAACAGTATCCAGATAAGATATTTGGGTCAGCAGGCTTTAGTACTCCATACACCAGCGCTCCGTAATTAATTTTTATTTTTCCAGATTTTGTTCAGTCAATTTGTCAACTGATCCACCATCGAAGTTCGCTACAGGGATTAAGAGTACTCGCGCTGTCCATTCGCTCCTCCTTTGGGCAATCGTCCACGGTATTGGGCTGGATTCTCGTTGGCGCCCCAAGAATGAGAATCGCGCGGCCGTTACATTTATCACAACAATTGATCAAAAAATTGTATGCTTCCAGGTATTGTCCCCAGTTTCTATGTTGATAATAAACTCACTATAAAGGAAGGTCCTGTTTATATATCGGCCAATGTTACCGCTGAGACGCTTCGAGTTTACCTTGAACAAGTTACGACTCTTGTCGAAGAGATGGTGCAGGATTTACTTGAAAGTAAGTGTTCGCTGCATTAAAAATCACCTCCATATTCAATTAATTCCTTGGCCCATTGGAAAACATTGAAGTCCATCCGTTGCATGCTCGCTTCAAGCGCCAAATGATGCAAGCAGCTGAGCGCATCTGAGATAACAAGTGGGTCCCTTTGTTTGTGATGATCGACAAATCAACTGCCGAACTTAAAGCTATTTGGAAAGGTAGAAATATACTGAGGCATTTTGCTTGACTGCTAACTCTTTGAAGTTTGGCCACAAACAGATGTGGGCTTGTGTCACTTCCATGTTATTCAGGTAATTAAATTTTAAGAAAGCTGATTTTTATGCTGACCTGCCTGATTCCAGGTCATTCTACGGTGGGACCACGATCATGATACCAGCACAACCCGACCAAAACTTTCCCGAAGTTCAAAAGACCGGCTCCTACATGCGGTGCGGGAGCTTCAGCGATGCCATTCTGCCGATGAATGGGAGGCCGCGGTTTCCAAGTTCAAAGCTCGTATTGCATCATTCACTGACACTAGCACTACGTCGACAATTATGCAATATTTTGAACGGAATTGGTTGATCTCGCCTGGACTGTTAATTTTCGGGCCTGCGACTGTTGCAGGGAAATTTTGGCGAGCCATCAGACACATCAGCGTACGCAAAATCACAGTCCAGTGGCTCCCACAGGACAGTCCGTTCCGTCATATGGCAGATTTCCTCACCATCTTGTCACCAGATATCGCCGCACTTCGGCTACCAGTCACGCAACCCAATTGAGAAGCAATGCCGTAGAGATCTAGGGTTAGTATATATGGCCAAGACGCACAATTGGCCATTGTGCTTTGCCTTTCTTCTTGTTCACCCATCACAACTGTTGGGCTTGCAACGTCCTTGTGCGGTCTACATACATTGGTTATGCCTTCCCGCACCTTTGCTATTCGGGTGGTCTCTGGAACTATCTTGGCACTGTCTGCGGCATGGAGGTTAGTAGGAATCAAATTGTTCTGTCTTTTTTGCCTTCCCTCTCTTCGCATTTTTTCATTTTTCTACTTGTCTTTTACGTCTTTTTATCGTGATCCGGTCCCATTTGTGGGCCTTTCTCCAGCCCCGTAACTTCCACCTTTCCCTCGATGTGTGCTTTGTGTTTTTTTTTCTTTCTGAAAATGATTTCTCTCTCTCTCTCTCTTTGGTCTTTCCTCTGCTCCTTCATCCCTCCGCGATGTCCAAGGCAGCTGAATGGGGCTCGATCTCGATCGTAGCTTCAGCTCGCCTTACCTTTTGGGGCTTGTCGTTACTGATGTAACTGGACTTTCACAAGGAGGATAACCAATTTTGTACTGGCCAAACATATGAAATACCTTGAGAACAATGAAAGGTGTTCAAAATCACTTCCCCATGACATGGATATCTTCTGCATGACGTTGGGCATGCAGAATATAATATGAATACATTTTACATGCTGTTCTGTCTAACAAATGGAGCACACTGTATGGGTAGGCTGAAAAAAACTTTTGGTCCATATTATTCAGAGGTTCAAAATAGCAAAAGGAGTGTCCTGGGGGTGCTATTCACTTGTAAAAAAACTCATCCTGACCTCTAGAAAGCATATCAACAGTATTGAGGCTCTACACTTGAGTCTTCCGTGATCTAAGCCAAGCATGGTCCCTTCTGGGATCAGAATTTTTTCAGCTGTTGGAGTTCAAATGGGTTACTTGATCATCAAAACTCATGAGATACTAATACAGTTGAGTAGGTCATATGGAATATTGTGACTGGAATATGGAATAGGTTTTTTGAGCTCCCAAATCACCTTTTCAGCCAAAATTCGAGGTCATATGGAATAACCGCAATATGGAATGGGGTTTGAGCACTTCCCGACTGTATTCCATGCGAGGTATTCAACTGTACTGAGCATGATCTGTGCCAAGGAAAGTGGTAGGAAGTAAGCTGGATTGCGGTGACAGGATGCGGGGCAGCCGGCCCGGCGCTAGGGGTGGGAAGCTCTTTCCCTTTATGGAAGGAGGGGGGGAGGGGGCGTCAGCTCGAGGTCGAAAAAAACTTTTCGACCCTATATCCGATTTTCGAATCCCGATTTCCCCTTGATCGGTAGCTCTACAAGCGTGTGGTGGATAAGAAGTACTGAAACGAGAATATAAGTGGGGATTGGACCAGGTAAAGTGTGTATGGGATCGAGGAGGGTAAGAGAAAATACATGTATGCACCACCAGTCCTTCCATCGAGGTTTATTCGCGAAAACGGGGGTGTCGATCTCTTGAGGACGCGATCACGTGGCCATTGGCAGCGCGTGGTCTTGAGCGTGTAATCGAGGTATTCGTGGAGGGAGCATTGTGGCTCAACAAATCTGAATGGTAGAGGGATGGGGATGAAAGAGATGATAATTATGAGTGAGAGAAACTCGGTGGCTGTTAACGCCCGAGTAGGAACTCGTGAGGAAACACCTGAAGCGGTATTGGCAATGAGCGTGTCAAGGGACACTTCCACAGCGCCGGGAACCAACCGTACATGGCTGCTTCGCAATCCTCCATTGCTTACAAGTTTGTCTGTCGTCGCTGATTGTTATCGTACTGCAGACTTCACCCCGAAAGCGGTCATGTTCTCCCCGCGCCACTGGACGGATGTCATCCTCTCGGACATCAGGGTCCTCTTTTGGCTCGTGGTACTCGCGGCCGCCATCTGCATGTACGGCGTCAGTAGCGTGTTTGTGGTTTACGTTCAACCATACCTCTGGTGAATGTCGACTGTCTAGAAACTGTGTGACGCAGAAATGACTGACATGCTCTCAGGGTAAACCGCTGGCTCGTTCTCATCACGTTCCTCCAACATACCGACCCCTTGCTGCCCCACTACTGTGCACCACAGTTTACATTTCCTCACGGTGCTCTGTCAACCCTCGATCGGAACCTCCTCAGCGACTTGGGCAGCATCATGGCCCGGATCGGTGCGCATGCGACATGCATCCGTTTCTTTTCGTTTCTTTGCTCCCTAATGCTCCCCATTTTCTTACATCGTTGAGATTTCTTTTTAGATTAGATCCTCGGCTGTACCTCTTACAAGCACCCGAGGCAGAAAAGCAAATCGCGCGTCATTCACGTTATTGAATACATTTGGCTAGTGGTATGGAAAACCAAGACCCTCCCAACTATAAGGGACTTCGCTTTCATCAACGCGGCGGGGATAATCTGCTGCCACACTTTCGGCCTCCCATGTGTCGACCACCGGCGGGTCGTGCATGACTTGGCTGCAGTCCAGATGGGGGCAGGTCCATTCCTGCTCGAGCCGCAGGCGGATGCAGATGTAACAGTAGCTGTGGCCGCACTTGCTCCTATGATTATTGGTTAATGAGCAGCCATCCAACAGAAAAATGCACCTACATCACCGGATGGGACTTGACGGATTGGCACATGATGCAGTCATGCCCCGCCAAAGGCAGTTCGCGAGTGGGACATGCGTCGGTTTGGTAGAGGTCATCCGCCGTGAGGGCCACCTTCCGCATACTGCGCTTTCCGTGCACATAGCGGATGCGGTTCCGGGGACTCTTCAGACTTTTGCGCGGGGGCGGCGGAGGATCTTGTTTGATGGATGACGGCGGCCCATCGATGATGAAGCGTTTGCGCTGTGGCGGGGCTGAATCAAGGGGCGGTTAGAAGACTGTGGAAGGGCATAAACCAAGTGTGCGCACTCTCGATTTTCGGCGTTGTTATTGCTTTTACTTCTTCCATAGACCCGTCAGCAAAAGTTCTTTACAACCAAGAAATCTTGACACTCACGAGGCACACGCAAACGTCGCCGCGCAGTAATGCTCCAGGGGTTTATGCTCGAGGGGAGGGACGAAGAAGCCGGTGCCTCCACCATACCAGAGTCGCAGAAACGAAAGACGTTGCCCACATGCGGACCCGTTGAAACTTGGGAGCAAGTCGCGAGGTACCGGTACCGGTGGATGTCCACATGCGGATGGAGGAATGTCGACCCGAGATGTCGCACAGATGCGCGACGCGTACGCGATGCCAGCCACGGTAAAACGTCAGACCCGAGAAATACTGTTGCATGTCCAGTAGACGAACCAGGGAAGAACCAGGCCAGGAGGCACAGAGGCCGAAAAGAAAGTACCTACATCCAGTGAACTAGATGTAGGTGCGACGAAGCCGGTGCAACACTGCCACCCCCCCCCCATCAATTGCCATTGATCCGCAGCATTCGCTCTTGCGCTTATTGTCAAGGAAATCTTTGAAAGAATCACAGGTGCGTCGGTTCGCACCTAACTATGTCCAGATGAACAGACGTTTTGCCAGCGGCAAATGACAGTCTCTCACGATTCCGCGGAAGCGGTGGCTTTTCTTGAATCTTTCACACCTTCTCTGCGCTATCTGCGGGACGACTTTGTCAGAGCCGGCATACTCAACAAGGAGCACCTGGTCGGCATTGCCAAGTGGGACGAGGGTCACATGAGAGAGTTTTTCACGCACGGCTTTCACGCAACCGAAAATGGCCGCCCGCTCAAGGCCGTTGTCATCGAGGCCTTAATCATACGCCTCAGCTACCACTCGTGTGATTGCGGGTCTTGTGCCGATCCCCTCCCTGTTAAGCGCACCTGTCCCGGTAGGTCATTTGTTCCCTCTCATTTGGTACATCTAATTCACGATCTCTCCTTCCGCAGACGATCCTGTCGCCCGCTCTTCGGAGCAGATCAATCTCTAATAGTCGCGCAAACCTCGCCCTTCGCTCTCCAGTTGTCTTTGTAAATTCACCATTCACCCCGGAAAATGCCTTCCATCAGTAAGCCGCAGCCGAGATATCAATCAGTTGAAAATCCGAAACCCATGTGTCCAAAATCGGACTGGGGGACGCCCAATGCAGGTAAAGTCTCTACTGCTTACTTCACCTCTGCCGAGCTGACGTCTACACGCCTCTAGTCGTACGCCTGCCCCCTGTATATACACCATTTGAATAAACACCTCGAATGCGAATGCGAGATTCATTTCAGTCTGACTTCAACAGTGAGTTTCGCGACAATGGAGGGACAGCCCAACAGCTAGCACATCAAATCAAAACCGCCGATCTCAATTTTTATTTCGAATGCAGCGACATTTAATTCCACTGATGTGATCGCGACGTGAAGCCGCCTACGCGGCGACCTGAGAGCGCGCCCAAGTGCGATACCAGCCCCTGATGTGCTGCCCGAGAGTCAGTCGACGCAAAGACAGTGGGTGGAAGACAACAGGTGGGGGCATACTCACCGCGCGCACGCCCAAAAAATATTTCTCTCTGTCTTCCTCTCGTGCCTTCCCCCATCCAAATTCCTCGAGGAACAAATGAGTCTTTTCGGTGAAGACAGCAAAGCCAGTGAGGCGTTCGCCGTGCTCCCGGTGGTGGTCCGCGACCTTGAACTCATCAAGGAATTGTTCCAAGAAGGTTTTCTGAGCCCTGGTCAATGGACGTGGAACGGAGGTCAGCCAGATTATCTTTTGGCGTCGTGGGCGTGGCATTGTGGGGGAAAAGGTCGCGTTGATCCCAAAGTGATAGCTGAGAAACCAAAATAAATTGCCGGCTTGTAAGCAAGCGCCTCTGAAGTTGTTAAGGGCCGCCGGGCCGGTCGCCCCGGAAGGTGCCGCGCCCAGAGGAATATATTCCTGTGAGGGTCAATGTGGCGACCGAGGCTTGTCTTTATTTTTTTTTATACGCGGTAACGTCAGTTGCACCCTAATGTGCAAAAAGATTACACTTGGGCGGGAATATGTTGCCGAGCATGAGGCCAAAATGGCGGAGGTTCGTTCCGGCATGCAGTCATCATGGATTCCGCTTGGATTTCGGAGCCTCCCAGAAACAAGATAGCCCCAGAACAATTTTTCTTTATGTGTGGTGTGTGGATTGCCACGTAATGTGCCAAGAAAATGCCCTGATACGGGGATCTGGTGCGAGTATGAGGCTAAAGTGGCGGAGGTTCGTTCCAGCAGTCAAGCTTCATGGATTCAACTTGAATTTCGGAGCTTCCCAGACATGATATGGCCTCAAATCGGCAGTGTGCAAGTACCAGGGATGTATACGAGTCCCCCAAAAAAAGAATCCGAAAAGAAGTCGAAAAATACAGGAATCGTTGGTCTTCGCCAATGTATGGAATGTATGTGGTTTGTCGAAAATTGGGTTTTGTAAGAATTCTGTCGGATTTTGATGAAGCTGGAGAATCGAATACCGTCAAGCGAAGAGTTTTTTAAGGCGCAAACACTTTACCCATAGCTGTCATGCCTGGGGCGCAAGCAAGCTGCCGAGGTACAAATGAATATAAATGCGGTTTTTGTGGTGAGAGTATCCGTAGAGAAGGAGTTTAGTGACGCGGGGGGATCGTGTCAGAGGTTTCAGCGATCCTTAGGGTGGCATAGACACGCACCTACACGCCGAACATGGGCCTTGCTGCCCTCCTTATTATTGGGGCGCTCTTCACTGTGATTCGGCCCCCAGTGTTGGATTTTGAGCCTAGGGACGAAGCGAAGCCCAGTGACCCTCTGCAAACGCGCAGAGGTCTTCATTCAAAAGCTACTTCTTAAATACACCAGAGCAAGTAATATAACCATAAGTAGCACGACAGTATCCATATGGTATCAGAGTTGGTAACACAGAAACCAACAGAGAAGAGCGGAGAAGAAGATGAGACCAACAGAGTTCCACATGGTGTCCGCATGGTACCCATGTGGCCATCTTTGATATGCAGGGAGGGGCAGTGCGTTGGTGTTTCGATTGCTATTCCAACACCCAGACCCTCCCTGGCAATGAGATATCTTTCAGTTGAGATCGGAACGTCATGAAGTGCAGTACGCGGGCCATCCGAGGGTCCTGTGCGAGCGGTAAAGTGGTGGAATGAGAGACGCGTCTGAGAGGTGATTAGTCCCAATGAGGCAAGTGTAACGCGGATGTCACGAAGTAACGGGCCACAATCACTCATAATTTAATTCAAGTTCGGCCTCTTAAGAGTGCCCAATTAATTTCCTTGGACGGGGAGCATTTCATATTCCAAAGACAAACACACGTATTTACAGCTATTTGCGGAACATAGGGCGCGGCCTGTTTTTTTTTTTTTTTGTGAGCTTTCACGAGATCGGCTCTTGTGAGCTCAGTTCTCCACCGTTTCCCTTGAAAGTTAGCTCATTCGATTCTGACGGAGAATACGGATGCCCTGACGTTGCCCGATTTTTGCTAACAGGCTCAAAATGATTTGGTGGGTCAGATTGGGGTGTTTTTGCATATGTGAGAGCAGAACGTGTGCCAGAGTGGTAGTAGTGCTCCGATTGAGCTAGATTTTTGTTATGGTGTACTTTAGTGTATTGCGGAGGGCGTCACATGCCGGTATTTTTAATGTGAGCTGTACTTCAAATCCACAGCTCACATTCTTAGTCATGGGAAATTGGTCCAGCTGCAACTCACCATATATTTGAAGTACAGGTCACATTAAAAATACCGGCATGTGACGCCCTCCGCAATACACTAAAGTACACCATAACAAAAATCTAGCTCAATCGGAGCACTACTACCACTCTGGCACACGTTCTGCTCTCACATATGCAAAAACACCCCAATCTGACCCACTAAATCATTTTGAGCCTGTTAGCAAAAATCGGGCAATGTCAAGGCATCCGTATTCTCCGTCCGAATTGAATGAGCTAACTTTCAAGGGAAACGGTCGAGAACTGAGCTCACAACAGCCGATCTCGTGAAAGCTCACAAAAAAAAAAAAAAAACAGGCTGCGCCCTATGTTCCGCAAATAGCTGTAATCAGAACGCAAAAATGACTACGCGAACGACATGGGAACAATTATTCTGCGATGATATATAGGACAGCATCGGGGCGGACGTCTAAGGTGTTGGCGGGGGTGTTGGTGGCAGTGCCCATGGCCACCTGTCCGAGCTGCCCCACGCGCCATTGTCTCCCCATGCCGCGCCATTGCCCCACTCGGTGGCGCTGCCCCAGCCAACACCGCTGCAGGCCGACCCGTCAGCGTCAGCATCAGAGACGTCCAGTGTGGGTGGGGGGCTTCGTGGGTCGATCGCCGTGCCCCACAGAGCGACCTCTGGGTCAGGGCAGCAGATCCAAGCCGTCAAAAAATCATTCGTAAGGATCGACACGGCTGAAAGCATCTCAGGGAGCTGGAACACAGCAAAAGTATGATGCCGCAGTAGCAGCGGCGGGGTATCCAACGATGGCGGCGGCTTTAGCGGCGTCCTGGGCTGTAATTCCTTTGAGAAGAAAGGCACGTATGAAAAACACAGTGTGAGTGCATGCTGTGAATGTAGCGCTGAATTGATTACTTGATACCGAGACGGGGGCAATTGTGGACTTACCGAGACGAGCAGTCAAGAGTTCCCGGTCGCGTAGAAAGGCCGCGTCCAACACACGATAGCGGGGTGGGTGTCGCTTTTGAAAGGCGTACTTGAGTGAACGTGATTCCGAGTCCGCCTCGTCGTGAAGCTGTGCGATGGAATCCGGCCACCAGCAGGAGGCGAGAGGGCAAGTGTGCTCCGAGTATTCATGAGCGGGAAGAGGCTTCCCCGCTTTCATGAGCTCATTTGCATGCGCGCGGGCGGCGCGGTCAGCATCGACGACGGGTCCGACCCAAGGTGGCCAGTCTGGCACACAAAAATACGAGTGGGGAGGAGGGGGCGGGAGAGGTCCGTCTCCCCAGAGTGCTCGCAAAGCGGTAAAACCAAGCATGCGGAAAGATGGAAATGTGACGGACCGTGACGCTCGCTACTCTCGCCTGGATCTTCCATCTTTTCGCTAGCCCACTCCACCTACTCGACGATGGCCGCTGCGTTGCCATCCACGAATATGACTATGGAGGACTTGATCCCCGACTGCATCAATACCCAGCATGACCCCCGCTTCTGGTGTCTGCCGCCGGTACGCGACCAGCCCGGTCCGAAAGGAAAGAGCGGTTATGGGATGTACTTGGTAATGCAAGGAAAATCTGTGGGCGTCTGGCACAATTGGTATGATTATTTTTTGTTTGCATACGAGGACAAAAGCTAACGCACCTTAGGACTGTGGCAAAGGCCATGGTAGATGGTCACCCATTTGGTGCGCAACGTGGGCACAGGACCATGGAGAGCTGCGTTGCCGAATGGCAACAGCACTGTGTCCTTGGCGTCCACCCTCATCCACCGGAGCCAAGTGGGATCGCCGCCGCCCCGAACATCCGACGGGGGCCTTTCGACCGGGAACTTGAAGAGATTTGCATGCGTGACCTGGCGGGCTTATCGTTGCACGATTCGCACAACGGGTCGGGGACATTGTCGGAGGAATCTTCGATTTCATGCGCAACCGAGCCTGAGGCCCGGGAGGTAGCCCGATATTTCGCGTTGTGGGGAGGGCGCATCGTGTATAGTGATCGGTAAGGCTATGATTTTGTGTTTCAGTGTACTCATGTGCTCGGGCAGCGTGGAAGCCAAGGCGTCGTTCCTGGCGGCCGAGGCCGAGGGAAGAAAGCCGTGCCTCTTGTCGACCTTAGAATACGACGAGGCACAGGCGTACTCCGAGGCCGCTTTTTGGTGTGATGATTAGTTACACTGTAGTCATAGGCAGAATTTCATGTGTTTGCAAGGCCTGTGGAGATCAAGGATATCAGGTCCACCACACGTGCGACCAAAAAATCTTGTTTACCGGGTGAATGTCCCTCCTTGAAGACGATCCTACGCCGCACATGGTCCCCAACGCGCCGCCCAACCTCGAGCCTGCCCCCAATCCTGACGCGTGACCCAACCCCGAGGAGGCGCCGAATCCAGACGGGTCGCTGAACCCAGACCATGCCCCCAACCCTGATGCGCCACCGAACCCCGAGCTTGCCCCCACTCCTGACGCGCCACCCAACCCCGAGGCGGTGCCGAATCCGGACGCGCCGCTGAACCCAGAGCCTGCCCCCAACCCAGACGCGCCCCCGAACCCCGAGCTTGCTCCCACTCCTGACGCGCCACCCAACCCCGAGGCGGTGCCGAATCCGGACGCTCCGCTGAACCCAGAGCCTGCCCCCAACCCAGACGCGCCCCCGAACCCTGAGCTTGCCCCCACTCCTGACGCGCCACCCAACCCCGAGGCGGTGCCGAATCCGGACACGCCGCTGAACCCAGAGCCTGCCCCCAACCCAGACGCGCCATCCAACCCCGAGCCTGCTCCTGTCCCGCAGATCGTCACGACGACGAAGGAAAAACCTCGCCGCCGCGGCAAAGGCGAGGATAAGAAAAGGCCCGGCAAACTGTCATGGGCGCATGGCACGAAAAGGGCCTTCTTGGAACCGCGGAAGGCAGACTGGCTGCGTGAGGCGGAAGCGAAGCGGGCAGGCGAATTCTATACCATGGTGTCGAAGCTGTTCGTCCTCAAGTATGGGTATCGTTTGGCCGACAACGAGGACCTGTCGTTCGATGTAGACGACCCCCCGGATTCGGCGGCGGATGCGGTCGTGCATGAGGTCCTGTCCGACGAGGAGGTGGCCATTCGTAGCACCTATATGCAAACCTTGCGGACGGTGAGTACCAAATGAGAAGAGAAGCAACGACAACTGACTCACATCTCACAGCGCATCAGCCAGTGGTACAGGACCGAGTACGGGTCGCTGCTGAAAAGCGACGCGTCCGCCTTCAAGGATTTGTTCACCGGGGTGTTGGACAGCGCGCCACCCAAGCCACAGAAAGCACGGATGACGCACTGGTATTCAAGAAAGTACTATGAGACGCAGGTCAAGGAACACATGGAGGCGCGGATGGAGTTAGAGAAGAGAGTGGCCGAGCTATCGGGAGAGCCAGTCCAAGAGACCATCGACATTATCACCAAGGTCA
Source organism: Mycena galopus ATCC 62051 (assembly GCA_014925785.1). Classification (NCBI taxonomy): domain Eukaryota; kingdom Fungi; phylum Basidiomycota; class Agaricomycetes; order Agaricales; family Mycenaceae; genus Mycena; species Mycena galopus. Next base: position 54,169 of record WIQG01000437.1, read on the forward strand.
CCGCAGAGATTTGGGAGGGAGAGACACCGGAATTCACGCACGAGTGCCAAGTGATGCTCGACCGCGAACATGAGCTGGCAATCCACGCCTGGGAGTTATCGCTGGCGGACAGTCCCACCAGGACTGCTGAAGAAATCGCGGCGTGAGTAATTTCGGTCGTGACGTGGCTGCTAACGAGGCTCACACCGTGGATTCAGCACACTCGAGAATGCTGCATTCCACCTCCAGCCTTTCGCGAACGCGATCAGGGAGCGCTTCGGGATGTGCGTAAGTGTTTTGCTCGCTGGGCCTATCGGCAGGAGAGGTGGGATGGTGGGTGTACAAAGGTGAGATTGAGGATTGACAGGGTACGGCACCACTTACGGAGACGTCTTAGCGTACACGCGGGAGTAACCAAGGGTCTAGCGCCCGTAAATTGGCCGAGTTCTGACTGGAGAGGATTCGCGGAGGTCGAGAAATGCATGGTGAATTTCGCGGCTCAATGCCTTTGTGCATATGAAATTGTTTCATTGGTTTGCGAATTAAAGACTAATTGTTATTGTTACATCACTAAGCTGAGGCGGAGTGTCGTGCGCGTGCGGTAACTACAACAGACGAACCAGGGGCATCGGCACCCGAGTCAGGATCTGCTGCGTCGCGGCCAGCGGTGGCATCAGGACCGGGGCTGGCAGCGTCCGGAGCGACAAGACCCCCTGCAACAGTACCTGCAGCGTCCAGAGTGTCGACGGCTGCGTCGGGCGTGCTGGCTGCGTCGGGCGCGGCTGCATCGGGAGCGCCAGCTGCATCGGCCACAGCTGCATTGGGAGCGCCGGCTGCGTCGGTGTAAGGGCAATCTCAGCTCGGCGCGTGAGCGCGGGAACTAGCGGGAGAATCCGAAGTAAACTCAATTCATGGTACTAAATACAGAGTTCTAGAATACGCACCTAGCGGGAGAATCCGAAGAGAAGAAAGGATGAGGATTCCCACGCTAGGCGAGGTTTTTATAGGTACTAGCTAGTAGCACGTGTCCGAAGTGATCGGCAGTGATCCCGAGCTTGATCGCATAGTACGTTCCAGTGCGAGCGGCCGGACGAAGGGGGATGGAAGGGAATGGAGTCCGGAGGGACGGAGGACAACGTTCTGGGCGAGGGCGGACGTTCGGGTGAGGCAGGACGGACGGGCGAGGCCGGACGCGGAGTAGGCGTTGGACGAAGGATCGGACGAGGCTGCGGGGCACTGCGATGGGCCGGAGCCGGGCGGACGGACGGACGGGCGGTTCCCCTGACAGTCGGGGGCCTTGGGCCCAGCTGCGTCAAGAGCGTCGGGACTTGCGGCGTCGGCAGGGGCAGGGGCAGGGGCAGGGGCAGGGGCGGGACCAGCTGCGTCTGGACCTGCTTCCGGACCGGGTGAAGACAATCAGCTCGCTCCTGACGACGTCATCATGGAAGACATCATGTGGCAGCGCGACAATCGTGCGGACTGGAGCAAGGAGCTAGGCAACGCACACGTCGCATTTGAGACGGGGCGACAGTGGGGACCTGAATGGGCGATGTGCGTGAAGAGATTCTTTGATTTTGAGAGTGCATGGGGCTTCGGCGAGGGAACGATGATGGGAACAAAGAACAGGCCGCATCAGGTGTCGATGTGGATTGGACGCGGACGGAAATGGGCTGCGCCGCCGTGTTTGGACATGGAGAAGTGGGTGGTGACGTGGCAGAAATGGTGGGGAGGCATACAGCCGGATGGGCGTGTCTGGGAAAAGGACGAGCGGTCGCGGCCAGAGGAGGCGGATTGGAGCGATCTGGCGTCGCGATACGGGAAAAACGGTCTACTCCAGGTGATGGTGACACTATTTTGGTGGGGCGGGGTCGCAATGCGGGCGGACTCGCCGCCTGCATCGAAAGCGGAGTGGAAATGGGCGGTGACTGATGTTACATGGGTCTTCGAGCAGCTTCTGGCGTCGGGGGAAATCGACAAGTGAGTATTCTCCGCTGGAATATATCTCGGGCCTCACTCACGTCAATCATGGAAGGGACGAGGACAAGCCCGCTGAGCCGGAACCCGCGTCGGCAAAGAGGAAGGGTAAGAAGAGCAAGTCGGTCCCAGCTGACGGAGTGTAAGTCTATATCGTGCTTGCGGCTCAGTGACCTTTTACTTACGAGGACAGCGAGGACGAGGCTCCACGGAAGAGGACGCGAAAAGAAACCGAGGCCGGACCATCGGAGAGTCGAAGAACAAGAGCGGGAGCGGCATCACAGACAAAGGAAAGGCCGAAGCCAAAACCTGCGTACAGACACAGGCAGTAGAGTCACCTTGTTTCGAAAAATTGAGCATGTCAGCGTCGTGAATATTATATTGTATGTACCTTTGACGAAAGTCGTGTGGTGAGGCGTAAAGAAAAGAGTAAAAACAAGAAAGGAAAGAGGGAACTGACGCGAAGTCAGCCCAACAGCCGACGTGAAAGTCGGCTTGACTTAGAGAAAGAGAAGGTGGAAGCACAGCCCCCGGATTCTGATTGGCGGGTGAGAGCGGCATATTGGCCGGCAGGCGTGAAAGGCGTCGAAAATGGGTGCGTTGGAAATAAGTGGGTAAGTCGTGGTACTATGCGTTGGATGAGAGGTCTACTGGGATTTATCTGCATGGAAGTGCCAAGCCGAACTGCCGATGTATATATATGATGGGATGACAAGTGCCCATCAATACCATCAAACCGGCCCATGTAGCGGGTGTCGAAGAGGTAAGGCGGAAAAGACTCACCAAGGAATGTGCAGATAGTGAAAGCGCAGTTGCAGACCACACTATTTCCCCCGATTTAATTGGAGCAGCAAAGCTGACCCCGATCGGATTGATGGGAATCGGCAGGGAATCGGCAGGTCGGGAAGCAATTGGCGTGCCATCAAAACAGCGCTGCACAGGTCAGCTGAGGTACATGAGAGGGGAGATGGATGGCCGAAGGGCCTCGTCTTTTAATTACGGGGCGGTTTTCTTTTTTTTCGCAGATCCTCAACACCGGGGAATGCCGGGAATTTGACCAGAAGGTGAGAAACATATATTAGGAGGCTGCAGCATAACAGCCGAATGGGATTGGTGCTTTGTTTAATTGGAAGGGTGCCGCTAACAACAGGGGAATGCCGAGGGCATCAGATGGAACAGATCCTCAACACCGGGGAATGCCGGGAGTTTGACCAGAAGGTGAGAAACATATATTGGGAGGCTGCAGCATAACAGCCAAATGGGGTTGGTGCTTTGTTTAATTGGAAGGGTGCCGCTAACAACAGGGGAATGCCGAGGGCATCAGATGGAACACACAGCCACCAATCTTGCAAAAAAGGTGGTGAATGGGGAAATTAGAAATAATATTGTTGCGATCACACCTATAAGCTAGAAATCCCCAATGGGAAGAAGTACAAGACGCCATCAATCAATCAGCCATCAATGAGGGGAGAATGTCCCAAAGGGGCTGGCGCAAGGCCAAATTTGCTGTTTCCTCCCAATTGGGAAATATGACTGCAAACCACGACCACATTGCGATACGGTGCCATTGGCCTACCGGCCATCAACCTCCCGTAATGTAACGTGGTTGCACTTATTGGCCTACCACATTGCAACAGAGGTACAGTCTTTACATTATAACTGAGGTTCATTAATGGTACTTGCTGGCTGGAGCTTCCAAATCCAGCTTCATAGCCAGAATACTCTGAGATTTACGACAAAAAAGGGGAAATTTATGATTGCGATAGAGGTGTGTGCTTGGTCACTAAAGCTAGATGCTCATGATGATTTAGAAACAATTGATGGCTCAAATGGAAGCCTAAACAGTCACCTACAACTCGGTTGCAATGGAACAATACCAGCCATAAGCCATATGGTGCGCACACGAAAAAAGCCATCATATGGCTCATATGGCTTTTGCGCAAACAGGTTAATCTCGATACATCTCCGGTCCCTCCACAAGTAGAAAAATCCGTCATTCCGAGGGTTTTATTTGGCCGGAATGGCCTCAGATTGCCGAGGGTTTCCCGCCCGGCTGGGTCGGTTTTAATCGGTCTCGCGACCGATTTGCCATCACCCTCGCAACGGCGGGGTTCCCCCTCTCCGATCGCGCACTGCCTAATGTCACATGTATCAGTGCTTGATCACAAGAAGCCGGAAAGTCGTCTCGTAGTTGCACGTTCGTCCGCACTCGAGATTGGCTCGTCGTGCAGTCACCGTAGGCAGCGAACAACGTCTCTGCCGTTAATCCTGGCCTATGGAGCATGTCTGTTGTCAAGTTTAACCCGATTGGGTCAAACGAGACTTAAAGGCGGGCCTCCATCCCGAATCACGATGGTAATTGTAGTTGTGACATGCCGTGCGGCCGACGTTTGACAGTTGGCAGGTCGGTAAATACTTATTCTAATGCATCCCGCAGGTAGGAAGTACGAGAGCACAAGTAAAACCTCAGCACAAGAAGAAACCAAATCAAATAATGGGTCCCTCATGACAGCTAATTGCAGTACCGAAGGCGCACATCATCTTTTGTTCAGTTTTTGATCCCTTGGAAAGAATGTCTCATATCTCGCTCAATTCTACACGGATTGAGGCCAAAGATGGCGCGTTTTCTTGTTTTGATTCATACGCAATTATTGATGGAAATGATCAGAGGAAAATAGCAAAATTCAGGTCATCTACTCGAGTAGTGTATGGGGCCACCAGTACCTTGAAACTGACCTGGAAACTTCAAATCTTGTTAAAACAGTCTGAATCTTTGAAGCAACATGCTTACATACATTTTAACCAATTTGATAGAGCCGTTTGTGCGGCGTCTTTGTATGAGCTTTGATATTTGACCTTTTCAGTCCAAAGCTTGTATGGTGCACAACTATTGGAGTTTTAGCACTGAGATACCCCGGAAAAGCGTTGTTAGAATGAGTAAGGCACTCCACCTCTTGCTGACCATGAAAACGCGCCCGAGGCTTGACGAAATCGCGAATAGCCATTGGCTTCAGTCTTCCACTAGACCTGCCACTGGGGGCCGCTATCATAGGTCACGACTGCGATCCACTTTGCCCCAGATACTCGGACATTATATTATTTGAACAACTGGATCGTCCAAGGACTGTGGACGTTAGCTCTCACTCGGAGCTGGAACTCGTGTACGATAATGACCCCCACGACGATGAACCAGGCTCTATTTCCACATACACGTTGAACCGACGCTATGATTTCAAAGCGATTGGGCGCGAGACTGACATGCGATCTGTACACAGCTTTGTTTGGTCATATCATATGTTCCATGTTGAATTTTGGGGACTTCACCAGCAGGGTCAGGTTCATTAACATCAAGCTCCTTGTTCTCATAGCTCAAGCACAATCAATTGCGAGCAGTCAAAAACCGCTTTGCTGCAAGCATTCGCTACTCATGTGTGTGGTGCTCATTGTGCTGGCCTATGTGCTGTCTTCAGCTGGCCAGTGCTGTTAGGGAACGAATCACGTTCCGTTCTAGAACAGTGCGCCTAAAGTCTGAGGGCCTGATCGGGTGCCACGGAACGGTTACGCTTGCCCGCCAAAATCAAGGTGTACGCCTACCGAAGCGTAAGCGGGATCAAAGCGTAGCGTGCATGTGCTCGGAGGGCACATGCTTTGCAGTCACACGCCATCTGTATCCTCTCTCTGCACATGCGCATGTCGGGTATGTGCACCAGATGTTTCTTCTCCCTCCGTCCTCTCTCTCGTTCTCTACCACTACACTCCTTTAATAAACACATTCTCTATACCTCCTACACCACCTATGGCCCGTGTAAAATGCACCTGGTCCCAGGCCGATGACGACGCGCTCGTGCGGGCTTTGCGAGATTGCAAGGACCTCGGCCTCCAGTCCGATAGCGGGTGGAAGTCCCAGGCCTGGCAAAAATGGGCCGAGGCTCTCAAGAGCAGCCCAGGTCCCCAGAAGACACCGAAAAAAATACAGGACCATTACGCCAATGTACGTCTGTGTATACTGGAAGTGATACTGAGGCTGATTTACTCAGCTGAAGGCGGGCTTTCTTGCTGTTCGCAAACTACGTGAGCAGTCGGGGTTCGGATGGGATGATGGGCTCAAAATTGTGACGGCGAGTGATGATGTATGGGCTGCCTACCTCGCGGTGCGTGGCCTTCATTTTATTCGCCCGTCCTAATTGTGTTTATCTTCGCTTCTTTAGGCGCACCCCAAGGCTGAGCATTGGAGGAAAACCCCGTTTCCTGCTTACGACGACATGCTGATCCTTGTCGACGGTATTGTCGCAACTGGAGCCGGCGCGTTTCACGCCGGGGCCCAGGCTGACGGCACTACTCAGGCCACGTCCCAGGGTCATGAGGAGCAGGATGCCGAGGCCGGGAACACCTCGATCGATGTACGTATCCACGGCACTCTCTTTCTTTCTCCTCTCATCGTTACTTCCTGCCGCAGACGCTCGTTAACGACGATTTGATTTCGTCATCATCTCCCGTGGCTTTTACACCCTCATCTCGCAAACGCGCCGCTTCCTCATCCCCCAATGATGGTGCTCGCCGTCGCAAACGGAACGCCGAGGCAGCGAGTGAGATTGCCAGTGCCCTTCGGGGTGTGGCGCTTTCTCTCAATGTCGTTGGCAGCCCCGAAGTTCGGCGGCAAGCTATCAAGCAGATGGAGGAGGATGACGATTTCTCGTCGGATGAGGAGGTTGATGTGATGCGTCTGTTCACGAAGGATACCGCGGTTGCGGAGACATATATAGCCTCCAGTAATAAAAGCTGCCGTAGTCGTTACATTCGCTCAATCCTCGCAGATACCGAGCTTTAGTTACCACTCACACTTTTACTTTTGTCCTAAGTACATTCAACACTGTATATTGCTACCTTCCTATAAAAAAATCGATCTTTATATTCTACTCCTCTGGATGGGCTGTAGTGTAAGCAACACAGTCATCCCACATAGCTTTTGCAATCGCATCTCGACGGTTAGATGCACGCGCCCGCTCTTCAGCGGAAATTTGCATCCCAAGCTCCTCCGGAGGAATTTCTCGCGGTTGCGCTGGGGACACAAAATCCTGGAGGCTACCAGAGCTTTCACGTCGCAATGCATTGTCTCCGAGATTGTGGGCATCATCGGTTGCATCGTGAATCCGAATGAAGTTGTGAAGCGCCGCAACGGCGGGGATGAGCATGGCCTGTGTTGCGATAGGATACTCGGGAGCAGCATCAAAAATGGCGAACCGGCGCTTGGCAATGCCAAATATGCGCTCGATGGCATTGCGAGCCTGCGAGTGGTGAAGGTTGAAGAGCTCTTCCGGAATTTTCGGCCTAAAAATGTTTCGGTCAGCACACAGAAAACAATTGAAGCAAACAGCGCACTTCTGCTGGACAGTACCCCATTCTTTGAGGTGGTATCGGATACCACGGTAAGGAGTGAGGAGTACATCGCATAAGGGAAACCCTGCATCTGCAAGATAGTATTTGCCCTTTGGAACCGCGAAATCATGCTCCCGAGCATACTCGAAAATAGTGATGTTGGGGGCCCGGCCTCAGGCCCTCAAGCCCGCCAGGCCCGGCCCGTTTAGGCTAAGCCAAGCCAGGCCCGACTTCGGGCTTGAGCAGGCCTAGGGCTCGGGCTTGGAAAATTTCAAGCCAGGCCCGGCCCGAAAGCCCTGGCCTGGATATCTGGTACAAAAAACGTAGGAAGGTGGGGTAAATTCGGCCTAATTTTGAATGGATTTTCAGTGATTCAGATTCTATGTGGATGACATGAGTGCGAGGTATATTCTTGAGTTTTTAGACTGTACATTGACTTTGTACTGACAGCTTGCTAAAATTTAAGCTCGCAGAAGCCCCCAATTCCCTTGCGAAATGAGTTAAACATGAAGTTAATGGCAAGTAAGTTGTTCTTTATAGTTAAACGATCAGTTTTGCGACTTAAATCGAGGACATTACTTCCAAACCATTTAGCATACTCAAGCCCTGGCCTAGGCCCAAGCCCGGCCAGGCCAAGCCCTGTCTGAGGGCTTGGGCTTGGGCTTGAGAAAATCCAAGCCCAGGCCCGCTCAAGCCAGGCTCAAGCCCGGGCCTTCAGGCCAAGCCGGGCCTTTAACATCACTACTCGAAAATTGCCGAGTCCGATGCACTCCCTTCCCATCCGCTCAAAATATAGACAAAAAGCATTGCAAAGTTGCATGCTGCAAGCACGTTTTGTCCGATGAAGCCTTTTCTGTTTCGGTACCGAGCCATATCGTCCAAGAGAACCCGGGCATGGAAATGCGACCCATCAATGGTGCCGCGGCAGTTGCGTAAATAAGGGTAGAGCTTGGTGTTGCCCTTAATTTCGGGCGGAGTTTTGTCGACAGGGAGGTGGACGTGTTTTGTGTAAAATGTGTGCCTACAAGGCGGTTAAGAATTGCGTAGATAGATCCACAGCTGATTGAGACAGGAAAACCAGAAGAAAAAAGAAAAGTGCACATATGAATGGTGTCTGCACTTCTTTGGAAACGTTCCTGTAACATTCGACTGCTGCATCCACTACGAACCCAATGCATTAATGTTGCAAGTTTCTGTGCTGATGATACATATTTTGTGTCGACGAGGCCAGAGTATGCTTGGAGCTCAAACAAGAGCCGAAGGAAGACATGTTTCGCCACGCCAAGCTGTTGTCGAAATTGATCAGGGTGTCCGTCGAGAAGCTCAGAAAGCCAATGGTGACCAGTGAGAATTGAGGTGTGCATTGGTATGGGCTTCGGTGTCTCTAAAAGGAGAGACGCCATAAATGCGGCCACCGTGCAGAACAGAGCCGCAATGACTCTGATTTTGCGCTGCCGCTCCCCTTCCTTGCGTTTCTTATTACAGAGACGCGCAGCATCAGTGCGGCGTGTTACAAGATGCACCATTCGGCGGCTATTGGGTGCCATGGTGCATGTAACGATGAGAGCGATGGCAAAAGATGTGCTATTTACATTTATTTACTCTACGTGACATAAGTGACGGGACGCGTTTCCGTGTGGGAATACGCTTCGGCCTTTTTGATGGGCCGAAGCGTAAGCGTAAGCGTAACCGTTCCGTGGCACCCGATCAGGCCCTGAGTCCCCGGTCGAATGTGCGCCAAGCATTCCGGTGGATGTCACGCAAAACTAGAAGGAGATCTACGGCCAAACTCGGGACCACAAGGTGGGCACGGTTTTAGGCGGCATCGCCGACCTCGAGGCCATGGATGCGAGGGCGTACATGGAACCTAAAATGGCCAGGAACCGCAGTCGACGCTCAGGGTCGGCGAGAGGCCAGAGAACCTTGATGTCCCGCGTCTGGAGCAGGGGAAAATACACAGGCAGGAGTGTGGCGTTGGAGGCCTCGTCCCCGTTGTAAGTGTCGGCACACGTCAGGGTGAGCTCTGTGCAGAGCTGCGAGTCAGCGGTGTTTCGAGCCACCGCCATTGCCTTTGCCTGCCAGGTGTATCAGACAGATGCAGCAAGTTATGTCGCTGCTCACAACTATAAACCGGGGCAGCGGAATGGCAGGATTCCAAAGCGCCGACAGGGACAAGGAGGGATGCTGGAGGGATTGCATATGCGGGAGGGAGAGGCGAGCTGCGGGCACTGAGGGGTGAGGACGCATCACCTCTGTCTTTAGGGATTGGTTGTTCGGGCCGGGGATGAGTTAGTAAAGAATGTGGGGCAGGGTGTATCGGGCAGAGCTCTATCATCAGGGGCCACCCCCAGCCCAGTCCCAGGCGTGCCCGGAGGGCCATAGGAATGTACCAAACACGGATCGGACACCACGCGCTGAGGGTAACCAGCCATGACTGCGATGAGATGGTAGTGGAGCGAAAGCAGGAGAGGTTGAGTCACGCTGTCACATTGGGGTGTCTCATATATTCCGGTGACATCACTCACTCCACTCACACCACTCACCTCGCTTTACTCAACAAGATCCGCCTACGCTTCGCTCCGGCGCTGTCTTAGAAATCTATTCTGCCAGCCCTTTCATTGAGGTTTTTCGGCGAAGGCTTTGTACCCTGATTCACTCAAGGTCTACGGGAAATCTAAATCCTCGGTGACCGAAATTCTACGACATAGACACATCTCATCTCGCCGGAGAAATAGGAAGATCAACGACTGGAATGAAAAGGCGAGAACACATAGTAATTCCGAGGCAATATTGAAACAGGTATACCCAGTAGGAAGTAGTAAAGCAGCAGTGCCACTGAGAAGACTGATCATATGTGTTGAACTGCAATGCCGTGCGACTAACCAGATGTTGGACTATACTACCTTTCAAGGGATATGTCAATGGTATGCCAAGGAATACAGCCGCCATGTGCTAATGACTTACCATTTAAATTTCAGAGAACGCCCAATATTCGATGAAAATCATGTCCTCGTTAGGGGACAGCTTAGAAATAATAAACGTGAATGAAGTAAGGAGGAAATACAGGGAGCCGATGCTTACAGGAGGCACATGCACGCGAAAACGATGTACATTCCGCCAGAGTGGATCCAGACAAAATGCGGGAGCCTGTTCTCCTACTGGGCATCAGTGCGGGGACAACAGAAAATAATTGAAGTGTACATTGTAGTGCTGACAATATCGCTGAATTTTGCTCTTGGATGTTACAGCTCTGTCTCGAGTCTCGCGGGTGATTTGCTGGTAAGACGATCACGGAAACCATGAGACGATAAGAGCCCGGGAAGAAGGGGGCGCAGTCTTGAAAAATCCATAATTTCACAACCCTCGAGTTAAAGAATCATCTTGAACCGCGAGATAGACGTTCAGCACGAGTTGGAATTGACGGCGTGGAGTGACATTTAGATTATGGCAGAGTATTGGCCTTTACTGTCAAGATCTTGCGCACTTGGTCTTTCGATCGACGGCTACTGGGAGGCGCTGCTTTGATGGGAAACGAACACCGTTGCAACATGAGAAAAGTCAAGAATTTACTTGTTGGGTGAGGCCACCGCAGTGTGCGTGGCGTGACTCGTACTTCAGTCATTTGCTAACGTGATATGTACGTTATAATTATGCTGATAGTTTGGGACCAACATTCGTGCATGGTGATATGACGGTCCATGTGTCACATTAATGATTTCCCAAAAACAAACTCGAGGCTCCAAAAAAGCAAACTGTTCAAAATTCAGAATGCTTTGATATTGCATAGATACATACTGTGTGTATGGTAAATGCTCAATCTCGAAGGAATAAGGCCAAATCCAAGCAGAACATGACCAGAACAGCATTTCGGCCTATTTCGGGTTGATTTCGGGCCTCGGCACCGGCGGCCAGCTGTGCATAGCCACAGTTGCCACATTGCTATGATCGCTTGCTCTCATCGCGTTGGCCAGCTGCCGGTTCACCCAGGGCGGACGACCTGTACTTCCAGCAATACAACCAGTTCGGAGAAGCTGCACAGACTGACGCCAACTCCTTATGCTACCTCCGTCGTGCATCTCCGCGTCGCTGAATCTTGGCTAAATCTGGGTTTAGCCCATTTTGTATACAAGCTATCAAAACCGCCCTTGCCCTGGTACTCTCTCGTCCATATTGCAATACTTTGGTATATTATTACTTGAGAAGGGCAAACTGAATGATCTCGAATCTTTGGAGCTTGCTCGTCCTGTTCTTGCGCAGAATCGCAGACAACTGCTTGAGAAGTGGCTTAAAGAGACCAGGGTTTGTTTAGTCTTCGCTCACCTCATCCTTCTAAATGTTCTAATCTCTCAAGAGCACACACTGTGAAGAGTTGGTGATATCTGCCTTCACAACATGATCTTTGCTCTCAGCATGTACCTACGCAAACCTCCCGAATAAGGTTACCAAGATGAAGTGTCTTGTTTTGGGCCATCCTCACCATATCTCCTCTGTGTTCAGGTTGTCGATGTTTACATGACCCAGAACATGATTCAGCCCGCCCTCCTGTTCGATGCCCTGAAGGACAACATGCGGAATCGGGAGACCCGTCCTCGAAATGTGTACACTCCTCAAGTCACCGATGCCATCCTTGAGAACAAGGTGTTTACCCGCTACGCTCGCTTTCGGATTTGCGTGAAGGCTGGTTTGTCGCAACGGGTGCAAAATCTTCTCCTTTTTTTGGATTTGATTTGATTTTGACCTTGGTATAGGCCCCGGAGCATTACAAGGTCCCTGCTTATATCAAGCGAACCATTGTACCGCTGCCCCCACAGCCCGAGGTTACTCTCCGCCTACATTCACTTGACCATGACTGATCGCGATATAGTGACTACTTCAGCAACCTCGCCACCCCGAAGACTGCAATGAATCCTTCGTGATTCGCTCGAGCCGCGAGTCGCGTGTGTATGGACAAACAACAGAGAACGTAAGACCGGATGACGGGGGTATCTGCATCCAAGTCGAGAGGGAAGCCTCACAGTCGCAGGACAAATCCCGACACACTTGCACTCGCACCCGTGCTGTCCGCAGGCCGGGATGGCTCGGTGGAAGAAAGGCTGATGACAATGCAGACACTTGTATAATACAGCTGATGATAACGGACTGTAGTCCCTCTCCCTCCTCCCTTCTTCTCCCTGTTCCTTTCCTCTGATTTGTTCTCCCTTCTCCGTTCTTCAGCAAGCAGGATTCAATAGGCGAGAAGGAGACAAGGAGAGAAGAAGCAGGAAGTCCACGACGCAGACCTACACAATGAGCTCTACCTCCAATACCTGCTCGGGCTCGATCACCCTCTCCCCGTCTCTAGCTACAACAACCTCAGACTCATCATCAATATATCCCCGTCTCCTAGCACTTCTACCTTGCCGCCCCGCGTGCGCTTCGATGCCGAATGTGTCCTCATCACTGAGCATGGGTCTTTTGGCAGGTATCAGCAACGGCCGTGGATGGTGATGAAGAGCTATTCGCCACTGTTGTGGAAGTCACAATCGGGTGCTCGGACATCCTTGGACCAGTCAACCTCATCGAGATGTTCGAGAGTTTCAACATGGATGTCACTTTTTTCCGCCATATATTGCCTTTTTATAGGTCTTTAGTATACTATCCCGATCTGTGGTCAACAACGGCCTAGTGATATTCATTGAGTGTCAGGGGAACCGCCCGTCCGTCCGTCCGTCCGTCCGTCCGCCCAGCTCCGGCACCTCAGGCTACCCTGACCTGACCCCCATAGGGCCAAATTTTTGAGGGTAGTTAATTGGGCCTATGGGGGGTGTTTCTAAGTGGGTGTCCCATGCCGCATGGGACATCCCATGCTTTCTACTGTTATGCCTTGGGATGCTGACCTGGGCTTGAATAGCGAAATACAGATCTGCCAGCCTGTGCTCAAATACTGAAATACAGGCTCACAGGCCTGTGCTCAAATAGCAAAATACAGGTAGGCTAGCCCATGCTCGGATTGCACTTGAATAGCAAAATATGGATACACTGGCCAGCTTGAATAGCAAAATATGAGTACACCAGCCCACACTTGAATGCTGCAATACAGATACGTGGCCTACGCTCAAATAGCGAAATACAGATATGCCAGCCCACACTCAAAGATTGCAATACAGGTATGCCAGCCCATGCTCAAATGGTGAAATACAGGTATGCTCAAATAGCGAAATACGGGTTCACAGGCCTACCCTCGGATCCCAATTACAGGTTCACCAGCCCACGCTAGGTGGCTCCAATTGCAAGAATGTGCTCTCCCATACACCAACACTATCTCCACACCTCCTTTTCTGCAGCTGGCCCACATTTCATTTTGCTGTTTCTTCTTCTCAGTAAGTACACAAAATACATAGTACACCTACTCACACTTCAGCATTGTATCACTAATTTCTGATATGGACTGGACAGGATGTCTCAGGTATTTTCTATCCAGAGTGGGTTGTCCCTCCCATTTTCTGTTAAGCATGGGCATCCCATGTCAACAATGTGACATCCCACCAATTTTATATCAACAATGGGACATCCCACATATTTATCTATCAACAATGGGACGTCCCACATATTTATCTATCAACAATGGGACATCCCATTGATTTTCCATCAAGAATGGGACATCCCACATATTTTTATATCAACAATGGGACGTCCCACATATTTTCCTATCAAGAGTGGGACGTCCCATTGATTTTCTATCAAGAATGGGATGTCCCACACATTTTCATGTCAACAATGGGACGTCCCACATATTTTCCTATCAAGAGTGGGACGTCCCATTGATTTTCTATCAAGAATGGGACGTCCCACACATTTTCATGTCAACAATGGGACGTCCCACATATTTTCCTATCAAGAGTGGGACGTCCCATTGATTTTCTATCAAGAATGGGACGTCCCACATATTTTCTTATCAAGAGTGGGACGTCCCATCTGTTTTCGTGGGATGTCCCTCGCAATTTCTGACATAAATGGGACATCCCATCCATTTTCTAGCCAGAGTGGGACATCCCATGTCTTTTCTATTGAGAATGGGACATCGCATACATTTTTCTATCGATCTTGAATGGGATGTCCCCTATATTTTCTAACAACCGGAAACTACAGTTACGTTCAGATACTGATATGTACATCAAGTAACACGCAGTTCAAATATTCTGATATGCTTTAGCTGTCGCTTGCACAAATGTATAATAATTCAATGTCAGACATAAAGATCATCGTCCATACGGTAAATATCCGCCCTCTCCACGCCCTCCAGCGTCCCAAACTCATCATCTTCTCCATCGCTTTCCTCGGCATCTTGCTCATCATCTGACAAACTACTTTCCCCACCATAATGGTGATCATCCCCACGAGCAGCTACATGGGCATCCACGCGGCATCTCGACAGCTGTAATATGGACGGACCCCACTTGGGCAATTCACCAATGCTTGAGCCCAAATCAGGTAGATGTTTGTCCCATGTTGCGCACAGCTGCAGGAGCTTGTCTCGGTGAAGTTGTAGATGATACCTATCGACGCCCGCTGAATAATTAAAGTGAGCACAATCAGGATAATTGTCCTCAATCACATACTGGATCCTCCAATGGCCTCCACTGCTATTGTCCACTCCTCAGAAAACCACACCCGCAATGCCATAATCTCGCGACAAAGTCGTGCCTCCTCTTCTTCTGCTCGATCTAGTTCCAGCAAAGCCTTGATCCCAGCCCGGACCTTCTCGTCACATAGCCACAAAGGTGGCTCATCATTGTAGTCATCGTCATGGTCATCCAACCCTACATCTTCAAAGATGGCATCATCCACATCCAATTGCCACAGCCCGCCAGGGGGAATTATAAGAGGTGCCCTTGCCCCAATGGGCGCCTTCCTGGCACGGATGAGCTTCGCAATGTCTCCACACAGTTTGTTGTATTCACTGGCGATCTTGGTGATTGTGGGCTCCCGGCGCTTGATAGCGGACTCGGTGTGAGCATGGAGTTTGGCATCTGATGATATTCATCAGTTCCATCTTTTGATCTCGAATAAAAACCCACCATTCAGAAGGCGTCGGTAAGTGCGCTCCACAACATCCATCTCAAACTTCCTTGCCCTCAGGCGCTGCCGCAGTCGAAGTTTCAGAGCGCGTGCATTCATCCTCACACGCATGTATTCGCTCTTGATCAGTTTCTGTAGTTCCTGCTGCTCATTCACTCCCAAAGCCCTCTCCTTGCGCCTCAGGCTTGCAAGTGATTTCTCGAGAGCCTCTTGAGCTGCCCGCCACTCTGTCTCATACAACACTGAGTGATTGTCTTCATCCGAGACACTGTCGAGGAATTTCTGGCGCAGCTCGCGGACCTGCACCTCACGTGTTTTCACAGCAGTGCGTAAAAGGATCACCGCCTGCACTGCTTGCTGCCCACGAGTTTTTGTTCGCCCTAAATGAAACCCACGTCACTCACCATTCTTTCTCAGAAACACAAAATACAGGGTTTACGCACGAGGTAGAGGTCTGGTTTGCGCAGCCACCTGCGCCTCCCACTGCTCGCGTAGCATCTCAGTGGATTTATCAGCCTTCACCAGCTCCCTCTTCGCCTCTGCACGCTTCTGGATGCAGTGGCGATACCGACGGTTGATCCATTCACCGAGTCGTAGCAGGCTTGCCTCCTCAGCCTGCTCCATTTGGGCATCCAACGTGTATAGGCGATTGTGGTACTGGCATGCGTATAAGAAAAGGGTCATTAAGCTTATAGCATATTGAAAGTCAAGCAGAGGCCTTACACCAGAGATACGCAGATGCGCGATCAAGTGCCGAATTGATTTCCAGAATCGCTCTGCTCCCTCCCCGTTGGAAAATCCGAATCCGGACCTCTTCCGAGGATGATAGAGCAGCTGGCACGCCCACTCATGTCCAAACGCGTGGAACACCGAGACCGCAAATGCGATTCGATCCATGAAGCGATCCAGAAAGCCCCACTTCCAGCAGCTGCGCTCCATAGCACAAGCAACATCGTACATCAACCCGACGGAAATCGTGAGAGGCAGGTGCTGGAAGAGCGTCTCAATCAGGGCAATGACGTAGAATTGTTTTTCGCCTGCTGAGTGCATGTTGGCCAGGAAGAGAACTCGGTCATGGCGACACAGGAGGCCCATGAGAGCCGTGTCCTCGAAGAAATCCGTGCTTGCCTTCTCTCGTTTTTCATCAGCCGCCTTGAAGGATGCCTCACATGCGTCGAGGACCGAGCGCGGCAACGGAAGCCTGGCGTACTCGTATTCGTCATCCTCGTCGATTTCCTGGAGCGTGGGCTTTGGTCGCTTAGTCTTCTTCTTGTCTGGAAGGTTGCGCAGACTGTCCACGTAGATTTCAGTTAGTCTCGCTTGCTCTTCAGGAATAAACCGCGTGTCAGGGTGTGTTTTCTCCGGGTCGCGCGGTGATTTCTTCTTTTTCTGCGTGAAGCATGCGTCGATACACACTATAATGTCGGCTCTGGGAACTCAGATAAGTGGAAAATCAAAATAACTTTTTCAGTAGGCCTACATTTCGTTTTGGTCATGTTTGAGGTTACCGAAGCATGCGGGGCATCGTCGGCGCAAGTACTTACTGGGGTCTAGTCAAGGAGGGGGCTCCGGGAATGGCACCTGTGGAGATTCGGGTGTTGGTTCCCGCACCCGTTTACAGCTAGCGTTCCGGGCAGCGGGAGTAGGTGTGGTTGGAGTGGCAGTGCATGCTGATGAGGTTGAGGATGAGCTGGAACTACGGCCAGGGGTGGTGTCTCGGTCGGTGGTTCGCCCACGCGGGGGCGAGATAGGGATCTCGGGATCATACACCTCCTCGTGTACTGTCTCGATCTTGACACGGTAATGTTCCTTCATGAGATTCCGAAGATGCGTGTACCACATGAGGCAGTTCCCGAAACGCCGTCGTAAAGAGTTCTGTTCATATCTAGTTAATGGAAATTCTTGTCGTTAATTAATTCAGCTGCAGACCTGATGTTGTAACTGGAATCCCATGCTACTCAGAACTCGCTCAAAGGCCAGCGTAAACGCCGTCGTGTTGGGTGAAATTTGCAGAAAAAGATTCCTAGCAAACTCTAGCACACGAAGATCCACCGCTACCGATGGTTCCAGCGGCGCGCAGCCAAAGGTGCCCAGTCGCTGTAAGGGCAACCTCAGCTCGGCGCGGAGCGCGAGAGACTAGCGGGAGAATCCGAAGCAAACTCAATTCAAGGTACTAAATACAGAGTTCTAGAATATGCACCTAGCGGGAGAATCCGAAGAGAAGAAAGGATAAGGATTCCCACGCTAGGCGAGGTTTTTATAGGTACTAGCCAGTAGCACGTGTCCGGAGGGATCGGCAGTGGTCTCGAGCTTGATCGCACAGCATGTGCCAGTGAGAGCGACCGGACGGAGGGGGACGGAGGGGAACGGGGTCCGGAGAGACGGGAGGTGACGTTCCGGGTGGAGGCGCAGGTTGAGGTGCGGGTCCGGAGGCCGGACAGTCGGACGAGGCCGGACGAAGGATCGGACGAGGCAGTGGGGCAGTGCGATGGGCGGGAGCCGGACGGACGGACGGACGGACGGACGGACGGGCGGTTCCCCTGACAGTCGCATCAGTTGTACTGCTGATGATCCGGAAGGACATTTACAAATTTGAAGTTCCACATCTTCTATCGCTGCAAGTAGTTAGTTTCCAAATTCAGGGAAAGACCATGCCCTGACATACATGAAAAATGGAGGATGGCGATTTTTAGTGTCTTCAATTTACACGTGCAGGCAGTTCGTTGTTGCTGCTGGTGGCTGTCCAAGTCGCGCAGAGATTTGGTTTCATAGAAGAGGCACGCCAATTCAGGCAAGAGTGTAGGTAGCACGGATTGTTGCCACCGTTTCCATTGAGCCTCCCGCTTCCGACGATGTATGCCCGGAGTCGGTGGTGGTGTATGCTGGACTCCCATGATGTCGGGGTCGTCGGATGCAGCTTCTGCAAAATCAGCTGCAGCAATATCCTCATCAGAGATTACTGGTGTGGCGTGGCCATGGCGCGCTTCAGCCACTCCGAATTGGTGTAATAGTGAGGGAAGGCGTGGCTGCACCAGTGTTCTGCCGTTTTGTAGCAGAACGTCTGCGGGCCGACCGGAATCTTCGCGACGGCGAGTGTTAGCAGCACGCGGTCCGGGTTCCAAAACATATGCAGGCGAGGATGTTGCAGCCGCGTGGCCTTGTTTCGCGCTGAGTTTGAGGACCATCGTGAATTAACCTAGTAAATGAAGACAAGGTGAGAGTCCTGAGTGCGTTAAGTAAACCTGGCACCCACGATACGCTTTGATTCTTCCACACTTTGATTTTAATTTTCTCGTTGCCCACAGTATATACAGTGGTAAAGGATCAAAGAACTCCTATTTAAAATCCCAAATGTAAACTATTGCAACCCAATAAGTAAAATGGCGATAGTGGTTGTTGTGGTGCAAGACAAGAAGCAAAATAGGTGCCCACCATAACGGCTAGTTTTCGGGGAACCATTTTCGGGGAACCATTTCCTAGTTCCCCGAAAATCGCCCATCAAGGCCGGGCCCTTCCCCCGTCTGCATTTCACGTTGAATCCATCCTAGATGAAACATAATTCTGCGATCGGTTCTAGGTTCCACGCCTTCGCAGCCCTTTTTGTCACTCGGGATGAAGCAAAAATCGTAACAAATATGGCAGGTAGTCACACGTGTACGGCTACAGTCCCCGCCATTCCGCGATCCCTCCGCGGCCACCCACAGTTGTCAAGGGGAAATTTGGCAGACAGCAGACATGATGCATTCTGGCGCCACAGACACGATGTGTCTGTGCAGAGAGGGATCAAAGAACTCGTATTTACAATCCCAAATGTAAACTATCACAACCCGATAAGTAAACGAAATGGCGACAGTGGTGCAAGACAAGAAGCAAAATGGCGCCCACCATGACGGCTGATTTTCGGGGAACCATTTTCGGGGAACCATTCTCGGGCAATTCGTTCCCCGAAAGTCGCCCATCAAGGCCGGGCCCTTCCCCGTCTGCACAGCTTTCCGCTCACGGTTGCAACACGATCAGTTGGAGTACCCGATGGGCAAGCCAGAATTTCACATCGACATCTCGCCCCTATTAATTCCGCCCCAGATGAAACCACCTATGGATCCCAAATATCCCTTCTAGTTAGAAGGGGGTCTACAGGTGTAGTCCCCCTTCTAACTAGAAGAAATTTTGCTAATTTGCCTACGATGCATCAAAGGTTGCATTAAAGTCAGGCTAAAGTCACAACAAATAAGGTTTGGAGCACACCAAGGCAACTATGCTACAGCAAAGTCACAGTAAAGCTGCTAGAAAGGTGCTATATATGGGTAAGTCATGTCAGACCCTAAGCTCCAGCAAAGTCACAATAAAGTTGTCTTGGGTAAAAGTCTCATGACACCCTGAGCTGCAACAAAGTCACAATAAAGTTGCCTTGTGTAAAATTTTCATGATGACCCGAGCTGCAACAAAGTCACAATAAAGGTGCCTTGCATAAAATTTTCATGACACCCTGAGCTGCAACAAAGTCACGTTAAAGTCCTTTCACATCGAAATCTCTCATCAAAAATAATATCAAAAGACACAAGTAAACAAAAGCTTCATATCCATGACATTATATGGAGGCATTACATCTGATGTGAGCTGCAATAAAGTCACAATAAATATGACCATTCACGTAGAGTTTGTAGAAGGTAGTAGCTGCAACAAAGCCACAATAAAGCTGGTGTAAAGTCACAATGAATGTATGTGCCCTTGTACATAGAGTTCCGGAACTGCATATGCTGCAATAAAGCTGCAATAAAAGGTGTGTTCTTGTAAGAAAGCTAGTCAACCTTTACCACTGTTCGTACTAAGGACCACCTATAACTCCCACAAAACCTTTATAGTTAGAATGAGGAATAGAGGATTTTGGCCATTTCCCCTATGCTGCAATAAAGGCTGCGATAAAGCCTCAATAAAGCTGCAATATCTCAAGATTTGAGACATGGTAGACGCTAGACAACCTTGCCACAATAAAGTTGCAATAAAGGTCACAATAAAACTACAACAAAGGTGTTACCTCACAACAGAGTACCAAACAATAAAAAGTTGCAATAAATCTGACCGCTCATTTGGCATACAGCAAGTCCAAATGCCACAATAAGGCTGCAATAAAAACCTTCCAAAAAAAATTCCCCACACATATATGCTGCAATAAAGTCACAATAAAGCTGACAATGCATGTGCCCTTGTACGTAGAGTTTGGGAACTGCATACACTGCAATAAAGCTGCAATAAAAGTTGTTTTCACATAGTCAACCTTTGCTGCTGTCTGTACCAAGCATTTACTGTATGTTGCAAACTATGATGATCAGTCCTTGTTGGAATGATGTTGTGCACAGTTCCTCTGCTAAGAGAACAATCCCCTATATACAGTAAGTGTATTCATTGCCTTGCCCCCAAAAGACATCTATCATTTTATCTATAGTTATCTTACCTGTGCTATGGCCTGAGGAAACATACTAGCCCCTCAGTTTCCTATCATGATCCAGATCACTTTATATGAATATTTTGTTGGAATGTAATATTCATTTTTCGTCGGGTTTGGCCAAGTATTTTGCATTTTGTGCAACAACTAGGGCACTGATTACAAAATGGATTGGACAGCCAGACTAAGTGATTTTTGTCCTATAACTTTGGTTTTGACTCTATTTTTGGATTTTTTTGTCCCGGAACCTCCCAGCATGACATGTTTCCTTTTTTATCCATTATCTTGCCTGTAGTCAAGCATACTACCCTCCACGATTCCTATCATGATCCAGGCCACTTCAAATGAATATTTTATTGGAATAAAATATTCATTTATTGCCGGGTTTTGGGCGAGTATTTTGTGTTTTGTGCAACAACCAGGGCACTGATTGCAAAATGGATTTGACAGCCAGATTCAGTGATCTTTTCTCTACAACTTTGATTTTGATTATATTTTTGGATTTTTTGGTGTCTCGGACCCTCCCAGGCCGACATATTTCCTTTTCGGGCCACTACGCTTTTCGCTCAAAAAGGAAATCTTTCGTTTTTGCCCTCAGTTGGGCGCAAATTGATCATTTTTTTTGATTAAACTTTGCAGCTGTCATATCCTATAGGTGTGGATGAGACTTGCATCACACCTTGGGCTGGGGAAACAGTTTAACATAGATATAATGTCTGAACTTGCAAAATTTCACTTCTGACTATACTACCTCACACAGACACAGTGAAGCTCGGCCTAATGACTGTCTTCTCATATTCATCCCTGATATCAGTAATTTGGCTGGCTTTTCTCTGTGTTTCAGGTGGATATACATAATTTAATGGCCAGGTGGGAAATTTCGATATTCACAGTATATTGCAAGTACCACACATCAAACTGGCCGCATAAATGGTCCTACTGCATCTAGGAGGTATATGGACACTTCTGAGGGATTTTGTGGTCATATTGGCATCAACCACATTGAGATTCAAGGAAGGTAAGTAGCACATAAATGTTTTCCCTTTCTGCTTTGTCCCATGGTGCTGAACACCAATCAAACTACATGGAAGAATCCCAATGACATGCCCCATCCCTCAGAGCCCAAATCTTCCACCAATATATGAGCAGAATCATGAGAACTGTGAAATGTCAGTTTTGCATAATTTTATTAATTGAGGCCCAAGGAGGCCACCTGGACATTATAAATGAGAAGCTACAATGTAAAACAACAGTCCCAAGCCTTATTTCATTGATTTTGGTCAAGATTTGACCAAGTCGTGTTTTGGACAGTGCGCAGTCAAAAGGCCATAATTTGCAGTTGAGCCCTCATGCCCAAAAACACAATCTGGTGGAATCCTGATGAAATTCTTTCAAATAAAGCTGAAAATTGCTCTTTCAAATTGGAAAATGCTGTTTACATGTTTTTTTTTTCATTATATGCAGTGCTTAAGGCCCTATTTCACAAATGATCAGAAATTATCACTTCCCATATCTCAGGTTCAGGTCGATATTTTGCCCTGCTTTTGGAGTCAAGCAATGTTGTATGCTTGGGGTACCTCTTAGGATGGTTTACATCGTGTTCTAATGCTGCAAAGCAGCCTAGATAACATGAATATCCAGCTGAAGCCTGAACATCACCAAAGTTAATATGTAGTGGACTGAGGTTGAATGGTAGGACCAAAAACAGGTTTATATGTCTCATATGTCATGTGGGACGACTGGAAAGGCATACTACATAGGGACAAGGCAAGGAAAACAATAAATTAGCGAATTGTTCATGTGCTCAGTATTCATCTGTATGATGCCTAGAAAGGGGAGATACAATATGTAAACAGTGTTTAACGATGACATGATACTATCCTAGGACTGCTGATAGTGAGACATGGCTATGTGTCTTGTAGGAATGTCAGGGGTTGAATTGTGCAAGTTCAGACATTTGCCCCTGTTACACTGTTTCTCCAGCCCAAAGTAGAATGCAAGTCGCATCCACACCTATAGAATATGACAACTGCAAAGTTGAATCAAGAAAAACGGCCAATTTGCGCCCAACTGAGGGCAAAAACGAAAGATTTCCTTTTTGAGCGAAAAGCGTAGTGGCCCGAAAAGGAAATATGTCGGCCTGGGAGGGTCCGAGACACCAAAAAATCCAAAAATATAATCAAAATCAAAGTTGTAGAGAAAAGATCACTGAATCTGGCTGTCAAATCCATTTTGCAATCAGTGCCCTGGTTGTTGCACAAAACACAAAATACTCGCCCAAAACCCGGCAATAAATGAATATTTTATTCCAATAAAATATTCATTTGAAGTGGCCTGGATCATGATAGGAATCGTGGAGGGTAGTATGCTTGACTACAGGCAAGATAATGGATAAAAAAGGAAACATGTCATGCTGGGAGGTTCCGGGACAAAAAAATCCAAAAATAGAGTCAAAACCAAAGTTATAGGACAAAAATCACTTAGTCTGGCTGTCCAATCCATTTTGTAATCAGTGCCCTAGTTGTTGCACAAAATGCAAAATACTTGGCCAAACCCGACGAAAAATGAATATTACATTCCAACAAAATATTCATATAAAGTGATCTGGATCATGATAGGAAACTGAGGGGCTAGTATGTTTCCTCAGGCCATAGCACAGGTAAGATAACTATAGATAAAATGATAGATGTCTTTTGGGGGCAAGGCAATGAATACACTTACTGTATATAGGGGATTGTTCTCTTAGCAGAGGAACTGTGCACAACATCATTCCAACAAGGACTGATCATCATAGTTTGCAACATACAGTAAATGCTTGGTACAGACAGCAGCAAAGGTTGACTATGTGAAAACAACTTTTATTGCAGCTTTATTGCAGTGTATGCAGTTCCCAAACTCTACGTACAAGGGCACATGCATTGTCAGCTTTATTGTGACTTTATTGCAGCATATATGTGTGGGGAATTTTTTTTGGAAGGTTTTTATTGCAGCCTTATTGTGGCATTTGGACTTGCTGTATGCCAAATGAGCGGTCAGATTTATTGCAACTTTTTATTGTTTGGTACTCTGTTGTGAGGTAACACCTTTGTTGTAGTTTTATTGTGACCTTTATTGCAACTTTATTGTGGCAAGGTTGTCTAGCGTCTACCATGTCTCAAATCTTGAGATATTGCAGCTTTATTGAGGCTTTATCGCAGCCTTTATTGCAGCATAGGGGAAATGGCCAAAATCCTCTATTCCTCATTCTAACTATAAAGGTTTTGTGGGAGTTATAGGTGGTCCTTAGTACGAACAGTGGTAAAGGTTGACTAGCTTTCTTACAAGAACACACCTTTTATTGCAGCTTTATTGCAGCATATGCAGTTCCGGAACTCTATGTACAAGGGCACATACATTCATTGTGACTTTACACCAGCTTTATTGTGGCTTTGTTGCAGCTACTACCTTCTACAAACTCTACGTGAATGGTCATATTTATTGTGACTTTATTGCAGCTCACATCAGATGTAATGCCTCCATATAATGTCATGGATATGAAGCTTTTGTTTACTTGTGTCTTTTGATATTATTTTTGATGAGAGATTTCGATGTGAAAGGACTTTAACGTGACTTTGTTGCAGCTCAGGGTGTCATGAAAATTTTATGCAAGGCACCTTTATTGTGACTTTGTTGCAGCTCGGGTCATCATGAAAATTTTACACAAGGCAACTTTATTGTGACTTTGTTGCAGCTCAGGGTGTCATGAGACTTTTACCCAAGACAACTTTATTGTGACTTTGCTGGAGCTTAGGGTCTGACATGACTTACCCATATATAGCACCTTTCTAGCAGCTTTACTGTGACTTTGCTGTAGCATAGTTGCCTTGGTGTGCTCCAAACCTTATTTGTTGTGACTTTAGCCTGACTTTAATGCAACCTTTGATGCATCGTAGGCAAATTAGCAAAATTTCTTCTAGTTAGAAGGGGACTACACCTGTAGACCCCCTTCTAACTAGAAGGGATATTTGGGATCCATAGGTGGATGAAACATAATTCTGCGATCCATTCTAGGCGATTCAATTGTCTTTGCTACGTTTCCACAGCTTCGCAGCCCTTTTTGTCACTCGGAATGATGCAAAATTAGGAAAAAAAACATGTATACGGCTACACGGTACATATCACCTGTATCGTACGTTTTGCTACGTAAAGGTACGTAGGGGGATACCTTGTTACAGCAGGACCCTGACTTGGTGACTTGTGAAATTTTCTTCAAGTCCGCTGCTGATGCAGGAGTTGCTGGACCTTGGCTAGCCGAAGGCACGGATATATAAGACGTGCGTGGTCGGCTTCCTTCTTTAAATTACTTTCACCCACTTCCTTCTCACCTTTGATATTCGGACCACAAGATTCTCACCGACGACGGCAAGTGCGGTCACCACTTTCCTTCTCCGAGTAAGTCCATTAAGCCGTTCCTTGTTCTTGCGTCCACTTACTAGCCTTCCTGTCAGTGTGGTCTGTGAAAAATTCTCCAAGTCCGCTGCCGATGTTATATGTTGTCTCCGAGTAAGTCCACAAGATTCTCACCGACGACAGCAAGTGCGGTCACCACTTCCCTTCTCCGAGTAAGTCCATTACGCCGTTCCTTGTCCTTGCGTCCACTTACTAGCATTCCTGTCAGTTTGGTCTGAAAAATTCTGCAAGTCCGCTGCCGATGTTATACGTTGTCTCCGAGTAAGTGTCCATCATGCCGTTTCTCCGAGTAAGTCCATCACACCGTTTCTTGTTCTTGCGTCCACTTACTAGCCTTCCTGTTAGTTCGTGCTGAGGCCGCCCGTACATGTAGTGTTTTTTGCGAAAGAGGCTTTCATCCCAGGAGGCAGGGGAGCTTCTCGTTCTCAATATTATTCCCTATACCCATAGACTACTTACATGAATATATTTGGGCGGTTGTGAAGCTTCGCCATATCTGGGAGCATTAGGCTCCATTCGGCTCCAAAGCCGAGTCACAGAAAAAATAACATCATTCCTATCCTGTCAATTGTGTGTCACTTACATGAATATATTTGGGCGGTTGTGAAGCTCCGCCATATCTGGGAGCATTAGGCTCCATTCGGCTCCAAAGCCGAGTCACAGAAAAAATAAATCATTCACATCCTGTCAATTGTGTGTCAATGCGCTGGCAGTTGGTCAAGGACCCCGCCTGCGGCCCACCCAGTTTCCTGCCCTCCGAATGGAGCCTTAGTATAACGGACATACCTTGTTTTCGGTTTCCAATACAACGAGTTTCCAATAAAGCGAGTTAGATGTGTATGCTCTCTGAAATATAACAAACGTACTTTGTTTTCAGATTCCAATACAACGAGCGTCAAGACATGTATGTTAGATATGTATGCGTACCTTGTTTTCAATTTCCAATAAAACGAGCCTCAAGACATTTGCTATCTTTTTGGAGCATGTATGCTCTCTGAAATATAATGAATGTACCTTGCTTTCAGTGTCAACGAGCGTCAAGATGTGTTGAATACATGCCAGTGTGAACAAAGATTTCCATCAAACTTGTATTGTACCGTTTATATACACCTATATTATCTACGTTGCTATCTATGTGAATACTGTCGCCTCAAAATTACCATGCATTGCGAGAATAGGAGTGTTCTTGGCCAAACACAACATCGTTGAATGGAAATAACCCATATCCTCACTCCCCGGGAATTTGACGGCGATAATTCCACGGCCATATGGATGGCTCCACGATGGGTTTGTCTGCGCGTATAGGCCTATGCGACTCGTGTTTGAGTGGACATCTGGGCCCAAAACTACAACGTGTTCGGTCATCTCCCAAAACGACTGTCCCGCATCACCTTCACGGCGTGGCTTGATACATCTCCGGTCGACGGAATGCATATTGGAGTTCCTCCCCGCCCCGTATACCTTGACTTTGGGATCCCCGCTCGGGACTGTCGTGGATATCAACAGATACCCGAATTTACCCTCGAGGGCCTTCATAGCCTCGGACGCCTTTCTAAGGTTGGCGACGCCTACGATTTTGACATCCAACCGTTTGTTGAGGATTTGTGGTAGAGAGATCCATTGTCCTGAATCCTCGCCTGGGTATGGCTCACAGTTATTATCGTAAATCAAGTCAGCGCATTTGGATGCTTACCAACGAGTGTTGGTTCAAGCTGCTCGGACGTCCACAACGGCGCCGATGGCGGTAGAGTCGGTGTTCTAGGTCTGGGCGGTTCGTCGCCGGCAGTGATTGGAAAAGGCCCTCGAAGCATTGGGCGATCCTCTTCGCGCGGTGGTGCAAGCCCAAAGAGCACATTGTCGGGAAGGAATCGTGCTTGTTCCAAAGGCAATTTAGTGCTGTGAAAAAATCAGGCCGTCTGGAAAGGAAGAGAAGATCATCAGGAGACTGACAATTCGTGCATAACGTTCTCAATAGGGATATTCTCCACCCTATGATTCGACTTTTCCTCTCCGATGGTGAGCAAAATACCGCCTTGGTCCCACCGTGCTCCGGGTTGAGATTTCATGCGCTCCACGCGTAGGGGGCTATCGTAATCGCCCACAACTACGCCTCGCAGTCCTTTATGCCCCCCTTTCTTGATCTGTACTGAAATTCCCTCGTACCGTTTGCCTGGCTTCGTTTTTTTGAGCTTGGCTTCCAGGTTGTCGTAATTTGGGACAGTCTGAGGAAACGGTTCCTCGGGCTCGAATATGCGCTTGCGGTCATACATATGCTTGTGGTCGAACCATATGTCGGAAATGGCAATGTCCAACTAAGCGAGAAGATCTTCGAATGCGAAATCTCAAGCAGGAACTAGAACGCACCTCGTATTTGGGATCATACACCTGACTGATAGCATGGTACGCTGCCTATTCACGTTTTTAGACACCACAAAATAGAATCGAATGGCGGAGATACTTGCCTGGTACAGAGTAACAACGCCCATTGGCTTGAATTTGACAATGACGAAAAACTCCCCTTTCCGAGAATCGCGCTTCACCTCTACTTGGTCCCCCAGGTAAAATTCACGAGTTACATTGTAAATGGGAGCTTTGAAGGTCTTGACGCCAGCATAAACCGCACTTGGCTCCGTGGAGCCGACCAGTATGGCGTCGTCGGGAACACCAATTGTTAACATGTCATCATTCACCTCCAAAACGTAGCCCGTAGTGTCCCAATAAAGAATTCCGAGTGTAACTCGAACACGGTCGTTGACCTGGAAAGAAAATTAGCGAAAACTCAACATACAGCGGATCCTCGCACCTGGAACACATAGAGGAAGTCTAGCGCGTGGCGCGCCACATCTTTGAGCTCGACTTGGAAACGCTCTGGGCTATACTGATCCCACGAGACCCGTTGGACCTCGGCATACATTTCCGTTCCCCTCTTCTCCATGCTCCAAATGTACCCCGCGGCCCCTATGAAGTCGCCATGCAAGACCGCAATTCGATCGCCCGCGGTGAGAGCTGGGGTATTCCATGTTGCAGGCACACATAACAAGAGCGTGTTGAGGGACCTGCGGTAGGCGACGAATTCAACGCCTTCGGGGATGCCGACACCGGGAAGTTCCCGGCGCGTGTAGGGTTCTTCGTCTGCGCGAGAAAGACTATATCCTGCCTCGTCCGCGTCGCAGCCATTGGCAAGGATGAACTCGGTATCATCTTCTGGGCAAGCTGGTATGTAGATGTATTGCCGGGGGGACATCACGAGGACGAGTTTTCCTGTGGCCGTTTGGCCCGAGATTGGACGCGCCCAAGTGTGGGGCACCACAGGGAGCGCGAGTTCGTCGAATGGACCAGCCATCGGGAAATCGGCGTCATCTTCCGTCCATGTGTGCGGTTTTCCTGCGGCCGCTTGGCCCGAGATTGGACGCGCCCAAGTGTGGGGCACCACAGGGAGCGCGAGTTCGTCGAATGGACCAGCCATCGGGAAATCAGCGTCATCTTCCGTCCATGTGTGCGGTTTTCCTGCGGCCGCTTGGCCCGAGATTGGACGCGCCCAAGTATGGGGCACCACAGGGAGCGCGAGTTCGTCGAATGGACCAGCCATCTGGAAATCGGCGCCATCTTCAGTCCATGTGTGCGGGTGCGACAGTTCGAAGTCCGGTTCTACTCCAGTGTTGTCGGACTTGGAAACGATTCGATGTCAGTAGCGCGTTAGGTGAATAAAAGAAATAAATGCAACCTACATTGTCGTGAGGTAACGGCGGGGGATCAAGGGTTTGAGGAGTCGCACCGCGAAGATCGAATGCGGAGGGAGTGGATTCCCTGGAATTCGGCAAGAATAGTGGTGTTGGAGTCGCACCGCGAAGATCGAAGGCGGAGGGAGTGGATTCCCTGGAATTTGGTAAGAATAATGGTGTTTGAGCGCGCGCCGGGGCTTCCATAAGGCGCGGCGAGGGCGAAGGAGAAGTGTCAGGAGTCGCACCGCGAAGATCGAAGGCGGAGGGAGTGGATTCCCTGGAATTCGGCAAGAATAGAGGTGTTCGAGAGCGCGCTGGGGCTTCCATAGGGCGCGGCGAGGGCAAAGGCGTAGACGCGTCAGGTGGCGAAATGAGCATAGATATGGAGAAGCGGTTTGCAGTCGTCCGCTGCACCATACCGTCGGACAGGGGCTCGCTTTGCGCGTTCGTGTCGATGTTCATTTCGTTAGAGTCTCTGTGTCAGCGCGTCAGCGTTATGTCATTATTAATTGATTTTGAAGGGCATTGGAGGCAAGCGGCGACCTTAATCACACTTCTACACACTTCTATGGGCCCGCGGCGCTCAACTCAAGATGCATTCGCTATCTACTGACTACGGTACTCAACGCAAGCGAGACTTACCGGGACGACATGGAAGTTAAGGACAAAGTGCAAAAGATTCCCACCAGTGACAGCCGCCCGACCTTGATGGCTGATTTTCGGGGAACGGTTTTCGGGGAACGATTTTCGGGGAAGAAGTTGCCCGAAGACCAGTGACAGCGGCCTGACCTTGATGGCTGATTTTCGGGGAACGATCTTCGGGGAACGATCTTCGGGGAAGAAGTTGCCCGAAGATCAGCCATCTGCCGCGGGCATCAAGAGTAGTCCGTGGCGATCAACACAGCTTTTTACCTCTTGTTCTTGACTTCCATGTCGAGAGCGCCAGAGTCGCGTGGAGGTAAAGCAAAGGTACGAACACGTCCCAAAGCCAAGAAGGTTTGCTGATGGTGTTGTAGGATAGGCAGGTGTTTTTTTTGAGGCATTTTGGAGGGAATGAAGGGGCGGTTATATATTAGATGTACCAGTAGATTTGCAGTAGATAGACAGGTTTTTTTGGAGGCATTTTGGAGGGGCGGTTATACATTAAATGTACCAGTAGATTTGCAGTAATGTACCAGTAGTTGGAGGCATTTTGGAGGGGCGGTTATACATTAAATGTAGATGTAGATAGATAGGCAGGGTTTTTTTTTGGAGATTGCCGGTCGAACACGTACAATGGTACGCTTTGGGCGGCGATTTCCGCCTCCGCGAAAAAAGAGAGAAAAAAAACTGACTTACACAGCCTAGGCCCCGTTCGGACACAGATTCCATACGTTACATACGAAACAATTCGGGTTGTCAAAACACGCGGCGCTAATTGTCGACTCAGGAAAATAGGCGGGTCTTTTTTCGAGATTGCCGGTCGAACACGAACAATGGTACGCTTTGGCGGCGATTTCCGCCTCCGCGAAAAAAGAAAGAAATCAACTGACTTTCTCAGCCTAGGCCCCGTTCGTTCGGACAAAGATTCCATACGCAGATTCCATACATCACATACGAAACAATTCAAGACGTCAAAACACCCGGCCCTAGTTGTCGACTCTGGAAATACGGCAAAATAACGAAACAATTCGGGATGTCAAAACACGCCGCATATTTTAATTTTGGCGGGATCTACGTACGTACGCCTCTAACAGGCCCTAGTTGTCGGGACTCAGGAAATACCGCAAAATGCAGCGTACTACCCGATCTACGATGCGGAAAACGCGTTCTCAAAGCAACAACCAACGAACGAACTTGCCAGCGACGAAGGCAAAGGTCAAGCCCAAAACCAAGCCGAAGCCCCCTATGCGCTCGAAGGTAATGAATATGTTTATTGGACAACGTATTGCACGAAAGCTCAACTATACATTCACAGGCCGACAGTAAGCGCCGCGTCGATGTGAGTTAATTGTGCTTTCTGGTGAAGATTCATCCCCAATTCCGTTTTTGAAGGAGGAAACAGAGGGAAACGCGGATGCTGACGTCGATGACGGCGACGGCATTAGGGTATTTTTTTTCCTCGCTCATTCTTCCGCAGCTGATGATTTTTCTCCCTGGAAGGACGGCGTAGATGAAGATACTGAAAATGTAGGTGAAAATGCCAGCAAATCGGTATGTTTTTGCTCACAGCCATAGGCTTGACCCCGCATACTCACTGTGTTCCCTCAGGAGAAGATTCCCGATGATGTCGCGAATGCCCAACTCCAAAATGGCACCGACAACGAGGTAATTTGTTTTGGTGCTTAGCGTCTTCATTACTGATCAACCCTCGCAGAAAACTCCCCAAAATCCTCCTCAGCATCCGGAACGCCCTGGCCAAGACCACGCACCACGACGGTCGGGGACTCCAATGATCTTCTCAC
Organism: Mycena galopus ATCC 62051; assembly: GCA_014925785.1. Lineage (NCBI taxonomy): Eukaryota > Fungi > Basidiomycota > Agaricomycetes > Agaricales > Mycenaceae > Mycena > Mycena galopus. The sequence continues at coordinate 85,614 of WIQG01000437.1, forward strand.
AGATCTCGCGCACAACCCCTTCAATCTTTCGCGACGATCGTTGGGACATACTTGGCGTTACGGGCATGCTCGTATTCCTCCCATTGATCACGGGTGACGAGCAGGAGCTCGCGCAAGAGGAGGAGCAGCCCGGTGCGGCTACAGAGCAGCAGTGGCACGGCCCAGAGGCCGAGGAGGAGCACGAAGAACTCGAACTTGCCCATCAGCTGGATGACGACGACGCGACGATGCGCCGTACTCAGACGGCATGTACAGATTCCCCGACATAGATGCACTGCGTTACGTCGAGGTCGACGATGAAGAAGACGACCCTTATTTCGACTTGGACGACTTCCCCTCGCCTGGCCTACGAGGGCGTGTCTTGCGAAGCCACTCGGAGTCCCCTTCGCGTCGCCGTGAATCCCCTAAATCACCTTCTCGCCGCCACTCCGCCTCACCTCCCCCTCGTGGACGCCAGCGACGAGACTCGTCATCTCGCCGCCGCCACTCCGTGTCCCGTGGTCATGGACCCCCAAAATCACTTGATCGCCGCCACTCCGCCTCAACTCCCCCTCGTGGACGGCAGCAAGCTTCGGATTCGTCACCGCCCTGCCGCAGCCACTCTACGTCCTCTTCCCGTTTGCCACCTTCATCGCCTCAAGTCCCATTGTCGCCCCAGGAATCCGACTTGAGCCACCCGAGTGATGACTTCGAGATTGGGCAGGCGGCCGAGGAGAAGGCCAGGACTTGGAAGAAGTCGCGCGGGATGCCTGTTGCGCTTGCAGTCGAGGAGCTGGACCAGGAGGACGAGGAGGAGTTTGAGGACGAAGTCGCTCGACGCGGGTTTGACGATGTCCTCACCCCCACCAAGAAATCGAAGAAGGCGAAGACGTCCAAGGCTAAGGGGAAGACGGCGACCACCCAGACGGAGACGGAGGCCGCGGTTGAGACGGGGAAAGGTGGGCGTAAGGGGAGGGGGAAGGCGAAGGCGAAGGCGAAGGCGACGCAGCCCACCAGCGGCTTTCAGTCTGACGACTGCCTCGTGGACGGCGACGAAGTCGAAGAGGAAGAGGGCGGAAATTCAGACGACAAGGGTTATACGAGGGGGCCCATTCCAGACGACATCAAAGAGCTTCTGTACCAAGCTCACGATGAATTCACGGCGGCCGTCGACGACCTCGCGAAACGCTGCGGGAAGTCGAGCACTACATTACACGAGGAGCTGGGTACCGTCATAAGAACCGGGCGCGCACCGAGTGCTTGGAATGTTTGGCAGCAATATTTCGGGGAGCTGATCTCCAAAGACAGTAAGTCTTACGTGTTTTTCGATTCATCGTGCGCTGGGTGACACAGAAATTCTAGAGAGGGAAGCCAACTTCTCCAAGCAATCTCGGGCGGCCTTCATCACGGCGTGCCGAGTAGGGGACAATTTTCCGAAGGAGCTCCTCTCCGACAGTGAGGCCGTGTACCAACGCCTACCGTGGTTGAAGGGGTGGAAGGCGAACGTGACGGAGAACGCAGTTGCTGCGCTGCGAGACGACAACAAGATCAAGGCGAAATTGAAATCGGAGCTGAAGCCGGTGACACAGCTAGTAAGTTTGCCCGTTCTTCCCGTTAAGTGGAGTTAACCGATCACAAATTACAGGCGGCACTGTTATTGTCGACCTACAACGTGCATATGTGGGGCTACCTCATCGACCCAGACGGCCAAGCCAGTTTCGTCTTCGGTGCGGGCGATGACTTCAAAGAAATGCGGAGGCTCCAGCACCACAACTTGAATCAGCAGGTGAAAGATCAAGAACATATTTTTGGGTGCGTCTTGTCTGGTGGCTGGATAATTTTCTCTGATCTGACCGTACGGCAGGACTATTGAGATGAGAAAGCGCGGGCTCGAGGCGCTGCGGATCCCCATCCCAAACCTCGATGCTCAGGACGGCGAGACAATGCGGGATGCCTATCGAAGACAGTTTACCTCCATCGTCGGAGGGCAGCTGTGTCCGTGGATTTATTTTACATCTATTTGAAATAAAGACTCACGCGAGAGCAGGGGAATTTTTGCGCCGCGCAGGGACGCTCTCTGGACAAGACCTGGACAAGACGCGATTCCAAATGAGATGGGGCGTCAAGTTCATCGATGCGCGCGGGAGGGTAAATGCCGTATTATCAACTACCCTACAGCCCTACGCGATGCCAGCCAGATTATCGGCAGCGCGGCATTTTCGCTGAAGAAGATCAAGTCGGCGACATTTGAGACGTTCATGGACAAGCTTGTCAAAGCCAACGCCAGCTCGAGCACCAGCGACGGTGACGACAATGTTATGTGTCTTGTGTCTTGGAACGATGGTAAGTGACGGACTTGGTCGCTGGAACTTTGAATCGTGATTTCTAACGCGGCAATTGCAGACGAGCGACAGTTGCCACTTGATGAGCAGGGCGAGATACCTGTAATCATCGACCAAGAAGGCGTGGTTTTGCGGCGGGTGAAACATAGTGAAGGGTTCGCCAGTGACGTGAAGAAGCAGGCCGAGACTGCTGAGAAGACGGCGAGAGCGGCGCAGAAGGAGGCGAGTAAGGCGAGAAAGGGAAAACTCCCCAAGACGCGCGACGGGATTTCGCGCGCAGCTGAAGACCGTCCAGATGTCCGCGCTGGATCTTCACGCCCCCCTCAGCTCGAGCGCCCGAACGAACGTAACTCCCGCGCTCGTTCTCATTCCCCTCCCCACCACGTCGAGTCCTCCCGCTGGCCCCACCCCGCGCTTGAGCCCGTTGATCGGCCTCGGCCTCGTTCGCCTTCCCCGCACGCTGGAGCATCCCGTCGGTACCACACAGAGCCATCCCGCCCCTACTATGCCGAATCGGACCGTGACTCGCACGCTGGGCCATCCCACCCCTACTACGCCGAATCGCGCGCTGGCCCATCCCTCCCCTACTACGCCGAACCGGACCATGACTCGCGCGCTGGTCCAGCCCGCGACTACGGCGAGCTGAACCGCGGCGCGCGACGTAATTCTCCCGCCCCTCACCCTGAAGCCTCCCGGTCCTACTACGCGAAGCCTGACTCGCGCCCTCGGTCTCCCCCCGCGCTGCACGCTGGCTCTTCGTACTCTTACTACGGGAAGACCGACCCCCGCCCCCACCCCCGCCCGCCGCTCCACTACGGCCCTGTGAACCACGTTACGAACTCGCGTGCCTTGGTCCCAGTAGTCGAGCAGAACACAGCACTGCCCCGCATGGACTTTGTAGCCCGGGAACAAGAATTGAATCGTGCGGCGCAGCTCAATTCCCGTACCCGCGCGCCTGCGCTTGCGAGCGGTGGAGTTGGTCTTGGGGGGGGCTCGAAGCGGAAAGTTCTCCATGACGGCGGCGCAGAGGCCTCGGACAGGGCTCCAAAACACCGGTGTACGCTCGATGGAGAGGACGACCTCATCAAAATGCGATTTATGGTTGAGGGACAAGAGCCGGGGCGAATCTTTTATGCAACGCGTTTGAAGCACACGGATCGCCCCTCCCGTGCGGATTCATACACATTTATCGAGGAAGCTGGACGATGGGAGCGTATGGGTGCTAGGCGTACGCCGGTTCTGGCGACCGAGCAAGACATCGAGCGTTACAAGAAGGACATCACTATCTTAGGTTTAGAGGAGTATACACCTCAACGTCGTGTTTAATTACAATCGAGTCACCGTCACTATTACAAACGTACCTACGTATGATTTATGTACTCTATGCCTATGCTTCTTTATGCAAATGATTTATGCCTTAGCTTTTGTTATGCTCAAGTCGTATTGTATTAGAATCGCTTGCTTGAGTGGGCAAAGCCAAAAATGGCGACAACGGATAGCGGAATTGAACCTTGGTTGGTTATGTGAGATCTGATATTATGCCGGTGGAATTTAAATTGAAAGCTGGTGGGACGTCCCACGTTAGCCATGGGACGTCCCAAGTTATCTATTGAGAACATGGGACGTCCCACTCGTTTTTTGCTTCACATGGGACATCCCACATGTGTCTGGTTTGAAAATATGGGACGTCCCAAGTTGTTTATTATGGGATGTCCCATTCATTTTGGCAGGCTTGGGACATCCCATGGTTCGGGTTTGAAAACATGGGATGTCCCACGTTAATTCCTGACTGCGAGGGACATCCCACTCTTTTTTCGCATCACATGGGACATCCCATGGTTCAGGTTGGAAACCATGGTCCAACCTGAACCATGGGATGTCCCAAGTTAATTCCTGAGTGCGAGGGACATCCCACTTGTTTGTCGCATCGCATGGGACATCCCATGTACTTGTTTTGAAAATATGGGACATCCCATATTATTTTCTAAGTGCATGGGACATCCCACTCTTTTTCTGCATCGCATGGGACATCCCATGTTTTTGTTGTGAGAATATGGGACATCCCATATTATTTTCTACGTGCGAGGGACATCCCACTCTTTTCCCGCATCGCATGGGACATCCCATGTATTTGTTGTGAACATATGGGACATCCCATATCATTTCTAAGTGTGAGGGACATCCCACTCTTTTTCTGCATCACATGGGACATCCCATTTATTTGGTTTGAAAATATTGTACCCATATTTCTGGTGATTATAAAGTCGGTAGAGATTATACGAGTTCAAATAGCACTTGGGTTTACTTTGGAAATATTGTACTTGTATTGCTGGGTGATCATTAAGTCAGGAGGGATTATACGAGTTTAAATAGCACTTGAGCGCACATTAAAGGACTTGAATTAAAGGACTTGGGTGCGATGGTATATTGAGAAGAAGAAAAAAATAAAGAAGGAAGGTTCAGACGACTCAAGTAAACTCTGTCAAGTAACAAAAGGCCTGCAAAAATAGCACAAGACCTGGGCCACATATTTTACTATTTGAGTGTGGGCCAATGAACCTGTATTGTGGTATCTGAGCACGGGCCAATGTACCTGTATTGCGTGGGCCTTTTTTTATTTTGGTATCCGAGCACGGGCCAACGTACCCATATTGCGGTATTGGAGCACGGGCCAACATACCTGTATTGCGGTATCCGAGTGTGGGTCAGTGCACCAACATACCTGTATTACGTGGGCCTTTTTTTTATTTAGGTATCCGAGCACGGGCCAACGTACCCATATTGCAGTATTGGAGCGCAGGCCAACATACCTGTATTGTGGTATCCGAGTGCGGGTCAGCGCACCTGTATTGCAGTATCCGAGTGGAGCGTGGGCCAACGTACCTGTATTGTGGTATCATTCGAGCACATGTGCAGGCTGCGGTGCCCGTATTTCAGTATTCGAGTGCGCATGCAGGCAGCCTGTATTTCAATATTCGAGCGCACATGCAGGCTGCAGTGCCCGTATTTCAATATTTGAGTGCGTGTGCAGGCTGCAGTGCCCGTATTTCAGTATTCGAGTGCGCGTGCAGGCAGCCCGTATTTCAAGCGCGTGTGCAGGCTGCAGTGCCCGTATTCCAATATTCGACTGTGTGCGGGCCAGGATATAAGGCTAAAAAAAAAGCCACCCTAATGCACCTGCTACACCATGGTATGAGAGCCTGGGCGAAGGGCTTCAGGAATCACTATAGATCATGCAAAACGGTGCGTAAATGGGCCCAAAAATGCATTTTTTCTCCCTGGCTGGTGCCAGGGGTCTTACCTGCCAAATGGGCCAGTGGGATATCCCAAGCATGATTTTGAACTTACATGGGATGTCCCATAGAATACCTGTGGGACGTCCCAAGGCAAAATAGTAAGAAGCATGGGATGTCCCATGCGGCATGGGATACCCACTTAAAAACACCCCCCATAGGCCCAATTAACTACCCTCAAAAATTTGGCCCTATGGGGGTCAGGTCAGGGTAGCCTGAGGTGGGAATACACGGGCGGCGTCTTCGACAAGCACCTCGCGTCGAAGGGTACGAACCGCCAGCTCACCCCGCACGACACACCACAGCTCAACGGCGCTGCCGAACGCCTCAACGGCATCATCGCCGGGCAGATGTGCGCCCTACTTGTGAGCGGGCTCCCAAACTCCTTCTGGGGCCTCGCCATCATGTATGTCGTCTGGCTTTGCAACCGCACGCCGACGAAGAAAACTGCACCAAAATCACCATACAAAGCCATGACAGGCGAAAAGCCCGACCTGAGTTGCGCACGGAAATTCGGGTGCCGCGTCTGGGTACGCATGTATGGCGGCTCAAAACTTGACAAGCGTGGAGTGGAGGCGAAATGGGTTGGGCTGAGCATGGAGACCCCCGACAGCCACAAGGTCTACTGGCCAAAGAAAGGCACAGTGACCGTCGAGCGAAACATTCGCTTCGACAAGGAGACCGAGTTCCCGGGGGAGAGGGACGAGAGCAACGTCTCCGTCCCAAGCAGCGAGGAAAAAGGAAAAACAACGCAAAATGGAAGCGCACGCACCTCTGAGCCACATGAGGGTGTTACGAGTGGCGAAGGCAGCCAATTCCGCAGGTACACCCGTGGTCTTCAGATCCCGGGTGATGACCCAAATTCCCGCGCGTCGATCGCGTACACAGCTGGAGTCGTCCCGCGTTCGTTCAGACAAGCCCAGAAGAGTGAGATTTGGCCAGAATGGGACGCTGCGATGAAGCAGGAAGTGAGTGGACTTGAAAGTCACAACACTTACAGCATCGTCACGCGCGATGACGCCCACAACGCACCTGTTCTTCCTCTCAAGTGGGTATACGCCAACAAGATAGACGAATCCGGGAAAATCAAGCAGCGCAAGGCCCGCATCTGCGTCCGCGGCGACCTCTAGAAGCGTTTTGATTTCCATGCAGAAACTTTCGCACCCGTCCTAAAATCCACCTCGTGCAATATTCTTCTCGCTGTTGCAGCTCATCATCGCTGGCAAGTCCGGCAATGTGACTTCAAGGGCGCCTACCTCAATGGTGTCCTTCCCACTCCCATTTTCGTCGAGCAGCCTGAGGGATTTGATTCCCCAGAAACACCGCGCGCTACCCACATCTGGAAACTCCACAAGGCTCTTTACGGCCTGAAGGAAGCCGGGCATATCTGGTACGATACGGTCAGCGCTTACCTTGTCGATGATCTCGGCTTTACGCGCAGTGAAGCTGACCATGCTGTCTTCTACTGCAAAACAAAGACCGAGCATACCTTTATAGGGATCCACGTCGACGACCCGATAACAACCGGAAGTAACCTCGAAGCTCTGGTGAAGCTCGAGCAGGATCTCAACATCAAATTTCCCCTCAAAATCAATGGCGACGCAACTCATTACCTGGGTATAACTATCCACCAGGATTGCGCCGCCGGCACCATCTCCATTTCTCAGGTGCCGTACATCCGCGACCTCATCGCTCTCACAGGTCAGGAGAACGCGAAACCGACACCATCGCTGATCGCACCTGGCGCACGTCTCGGCCACGAGTTCTGCCCAACTACTGAGGACAAGAAGGAGGACATGCGAAACGTCCCGTATCGCACTGTCATCGGCTCCCTCCTGTGGATCGCGGACCGCTCACGTCCCGAAATTGCCTATCCAGTGAGCGTCCTCTCCCAGTTTCTCTCAAACCCAGGACATGTCCACTGGGAAGCAGCTAAGCGTGTCGTCCGCTACCTTAAAAGTACCATCAACACGTGGCTGGTCTTTGGTGACTCGGATGACGGCCTTCGGAGCTTCACAGACTCTAGCTGGGGCTCTGAAGTCCTGAATTGGCGGTCAATGTCCGGCTATGTGTTCACGCTGTACGGCGGTGCCATCTGCTGGAGCGTGAAGAAGCAGTCCGTGGTCGCGCTCTCGACCGCCGAAGCTGAGTACATCGCGATGACGCGCGCGACGAAGGAGGCAGTCTGGATTCGCCAATTTATGGGGGAGTTGTTCGGTGAATTCACTGATGCGACTGTCCTCCATGCCGACAACCAATCCGCGATTGCAATGGCAAAGAACAACTCGTTTCATTCACGCACCAAGCACATCGCGCTCCCTTACCACTTCGTCTGCCACGCCATCGCCACATCCATTGTCTCGCTTTCCTGGACACCATCCGACGCCGACCTCGCCGACCTCTTCACCAAGGGTCTCGACTCGACCAAGACATCCCGTCTTTCACGAGGACTTGGGCTGACGGTCTGAGGGGGAGTGTTAGCGGTATATCTTATCTATTTTATCTCATACATACATTCATTCATCCCGTCATCCAACTAATTTACAGTTTACGAAAACTACACAGCCTCAGTTACTTTTGCTCCGTAACTGAGGTGTACGTGTATATACTCTCTCTTCATTACTTACTTTACTGACTCTCCTGTAGTACTACGCTAACAGGTACTATACATATTAATAGAGTTACTTTTGCTCTGTAACTGAGGCTACTACGCTAACAAAGGGCATGTGGGGAACATCCTTTGCAATGAGATATGTTCCATAATGACTTATGAACTAAAGTGTACCAAAATTCCGAATGTCGACACCCTCTGTGCCGTTCCCAGCGAGCCATTCAGTTAATACCCCAAATTCACCCTTGTCCCTGGCTGAAAATTGAAATATTTACACCGGGAATATGCATCTGATACACATTTTGAGTGATCATAATAATTCATTTATACCTTCTAGATGATTTGGGATGCACTTGCATGAAGAGGACGTGCAGGAATCAATAATTTTGCGGGGTGGCCCACTAGGCCGATTATGCCCGATTAGGGGTTACTGCCGAAATTAATTTGCCGAACCATCACAACAACATGTAAATTCCCAGAAACGGTCCAAACTCACTCGCAGGATGCCTGCCTTCATTTTGGGACCTATAATCCTGCACATACTGGGCAGATTCTGGGGGCTGAGGGTCCAAAGGCCTTAGGTGGCCCACTTCCCAGTCGGAAATAGTACGTAGAATTCTACTGTAGAATTGATCCCAGCGGATTCATAGCTCTCACCACGTCGACTCACCACATTGTCAGTGGAGACTCATTTCTTGTGTTCGTATGGTCCTTTCAGTATAAATGCTTTGCAGTTGACATTGTTACGCACAGCATGCTCAAAGCTCTTGAAGAGGATCGTGTTCACCTGGTAGACCTAGCAGTCCAAATCCTAGATCTCGAGGGCTCCGAATTACCTTCGAGCTTGCAAGCAGAGCAAGCTCGAGCGCAGGAAAGACTCAGTGCCTACAGGTACCCAGTCTTGAGATTGCCGAATGAAATCACCTCCGAGATCTTTCTGCATTTCCTCCCAAAGTATCCCCATGCCCCACCTGTTATCGGAATCGACTCGCCGGTCGGTCTGACCTTAGTTTGCCATAAATGGAGGGAAATTGCACTGGCTACCCCTGTGCTCTGAAGAGCCATCGGGACCAATATCTTCGGCCTGAACCTCGGCCAACAGTCCCTAATAACGGATATCTGGTTACAGAGGTCCGGTTCTTGCCCTCTTTCCATCACCACACATTCAAGGTTGGTATCAACGGCACGCCCACTCGTTGATCAGCGCACCCGCTGGGAGTACCTTACACTTGACGTTTACGGCTCCCCCTCCTCACTATTGATGGCCCAATGCCTTTACTGCGCCATCTCGATTTAGCGCTCGAAGATAGCGCCAAACCCATCTTCAAGTTCGACAAAGCCCCTCTGCTCCACACAGCTATTCTTCGACGACACACCGCATTGGAAGTCACTGTGCCATGGGGGCAATTGATGTCTTTGACACTCATCGACCCTGATCCACGCCATTGCCTTTCGATTTTGCAACGGACGGCAAACCTTGTCCACTGCCACCTCTACTTCTGGACCTACGAATTTTCCCCATCTAGATAACTGTCCGAGGCAGCGCTTGGATTCCAGTTGTCCCCCACTGTTTCCCTACAATCATTCATATCGAAATCCAGCTACACCATCCAGGAACTGTGCATCACTCAAGGAGATATGGGGCACCGGGGCTCATATCTCGCTGCTTTCTCCTCCATTCCCCACTTCTTCTTTGCTGACTGCTATGGGTCAGCTGATGGTGAAGAGTTCGAGCTGGAAGAAAATTCTGATTAGTGGAACACTGAGAGCGCCCCATGCTTTGAGCATGCATGCCTCTGTACCCTTCCCTCTTCTCATCGAAACACATACATGGACTCTCTGTTTATTTTTCAGGTCAATCAGCACAAGTGTTTGACGAGTGTCTTTGGAGTGTCTAATAATAGGGGAGTTCAAAGTAAAACCGCGCTTTTGCGCTTTTGCGCTTTTCCCGCTTTTTCCGCTTTTTCCGCTTTTCCCACTCTTTCGTAATGTTCTGAGTGATTGACGAGTGATTGATGTGAGTTTCGGCATCATTCGGCAAATAGTGCCGTGACGCCAACACATTATTCCCTTTCTGGGTTAGCCCCTATGACCTGCTTCTTCTCATCGATAACGGCTCGTACAGACATGATTTAATCGCGGTTCTGAAGGACGGACTATCCCTTTACCTTCCTTACACCCAGCCAGCTTCCCCTACACTTGAATGCCTCGGAAATCTCTCCATGAATCTCTTTCTCGGTCATATATGACACATATGATCCTTCGTGACCTGATTCTTCCTCCTGAGGACCAGGACTTTGCGTATCTGGTGGAAAAACTATCTGCAGATATCCAGGCTCTCAAGGCAATTCGGACTACCCGCTATCTTCGTCCCCGTAACCATGTGGTGAAAGCTGGAAACGTGCACCTTGCCTGGGTATATGCTGGGAATCCTGATGATCACGGGCGCTTCACAAACATGCTTCGAGTCTCTCCTTTTGTCTTCAGTGTTATCCTCGATCTTATCAAGGACCACGAGGTTTTTGTTAACAATTCAAATGTGCTGCAGACCCCTGTTGATCAACAACTTGCTGTTGCCTTGTACCGGTTAGGACAATATGGCAATGGTGCATCTATCGAGGATATTGCCAGGGTGGCTGGCTGTAGCCTTGGTTCAGTTGAAAATTTCACTGACCGTGTGTTTACTGCAATCGAGTCCCTTCATGACACCTTCATTCGACCATTAACACCTGAGGAGAAAGAGGCAGAAAAGTGTTGGATGGACGAGCATGTTGGTTTCAAAGGATTGTGGCGTGAGGGTTGGCTCATGTATGATGGGACAATTGTTGTGCTCTATGCAAAGCCTGGTATGAATGGGCAAGGCTATTATACCCAGAAGGCAAATTATGGACTAAATGTTCAGGTATGCTCCACTTTCTCTATTCATTCCATTCCATCTAACACCTCGTGTTTCAGATCGGAAATGTTCCCTCCTCTCTCCAAGTTGTGGATTATTCTCATGGGCACACTGGCTCCGCACATGACTCGGCTGCATTTGAGGGTACCGCTGCCTTCAAGTACCCCAACTGGTTATTCAAGGGCCAGGAGTTTGCCTGGGGTGACTCTGCATACAGTCTCAGCAAGAGAGTAATTCCTGTCCACAAACGGCCTGCATCCCTTGTCCCCGAAAATGCTGCCTTTGACACGATTGTCTCGCATCTTCGAGTGCGCTCAGAACACTGCATTGGGGCCATCAAGGGTCGTTTTCAAAGCCTTCGTGGGCTCCGCGTCAACATCAACTCAAACGAGGACCATTGGGATGCTTTACGATGGATAACAGTGGCACTTATTTTGCACAACCTGATCATTGATGTAGAGGGAGAGGTATCTGGTGCTGCGTTCAGTGGTTTGCACACCTCGCAGGATGAGAGAGTGGACAGAGGTGGTGAAGATGAACCTGTGGATGGAAATGCGGCTGGGGATACAAAGTGGAGGAGACTAATTGCGGAACTCTTGGCGCACAGAGCACAGCGGCATGCATAAATTAAAATTAGGTTTATTAAAATGTGGATATCAATATAGAGAGTGAAAGCGTAGTTAAACTTGAGATATGGACTCAATGCGAACCTAAGCTGTTATCCGAACCCCGCTCAGGAGAACTACCAGGGCTCTTATTCAAATGGGAAGACAAGGAAGAAGTCCCTCAATGGTGGCGCTTGCTCGGGCCCGCTTTGGGAGGGGACCGAGAGCGCGCACGTTTGGGAGTGTCCGCGTATCTGGCCTCAATGATCTTGATCTGCTCTGCGAGAACTTCTTTGTTGAGGACACTGATCTTATGGAGTTCGATGATCTGACGTATTTCCTCCATACGCAGGCGTGAGCAGTCGTTTTCGAGCTTCAGATTTTCCCGCGCATTCGCCGATGCAAGCATTTGACTGTTTAAAATTGAGCCTGACATTACGGGAGGACAGAGAATGAAATACGCTTGAATTTCAATAAGACTGTCTTCGAACGTCTTCTTTCTGGTGCCTGCTACATTCGTTTTGGCCTTGTTGATCTTGTCCTGGAATGTGGAGGGACGCGGAGCAGTCTTACCGCCCAGTGGCTTTACATCCGCGGGTGTTGGCGACGAATCTGGAATTTCTATCGGACTGGATCCATGATGCGGCTGCTGCGTGTGGGGGAGAGTCACCAGATTCGTCAATCGAAGTGTTGTCGTCTATTTTACGGTGCTGGGTAGGGGGCTGCAGATGCACAACCTTCCGCCCGTCCGGTCCAACACCGGTTGTGATGACAGGTGGAATGATGTTGGAGCATGCCGCAAGGAATCTGTGCAGGGTGGGGAAGTACTTGAAGTCTTTCGTAATTTTTTCTGTATAGGCATTAACTGACGGTGATGAAGGCCAATATACTGTACGCACCCCAAATATTTCGAGCTTCCGGCGTGGTATCATGGTCGGGCCCAGCGGCGCTGATGTAGCAGGCCAGGAACTGATGCACGCTGTCCTCGCCGTTGTTTTCGGTCTCCGAGTCGTCTTCATGCTGGGAACCTTCGCTGCCGTCGGTGTTCTCAAGAGCCCCACCGGTCACGCGTAGCTTCTTGACCTCAGTTTTATAAGTGTCAACGAGACTACACGCCGGGAAATGGTTATAAAAACATCGAAATATCGTTGCAGAGACTTACCTTTCGGCCTTGCCCTTTACCCGCTTTGCGAGAGCATTTGGACTTGTCGCAAAGAGGTCAGGGAGAATTACGCCGCCGATACGTTTGTAGACAGCTATTTTACTATCTCCGGACGTGTTCTGGAAGTCCCGGTCAGTTAGGATCGAAATGGAAGACTGATTGACACGCAGCTCATCCTTGCTGTCTTTCCCGAAGAGAACGAGATGGTTCTCCTTGACCCCCAACTGCGCAATCAGGGCCCACGTCAACGCCCCATTGTCCGCCCCCCACTTGATCGTCGGAAGAGCAGGCTCTGCCTGCTTGGCAGCCTTCTTCGTACCGGGCTTCTTGTGCTTTCGGGGAGATCGGCGCGGCTGTCGAGTGCTCATTGATGGGAAGTAGGTAAGGTGAAGTAAAGATCGTGTAAAGAGGGAGTGTTCTCGCATCGCCCCGCGTCGTGTCGTAAGAAGGGGAAGGGACACAATTTTTTTAGCGGTTACAGCACTTACGCAATCACGTCACAGCACTGTTTGCCGAATGATGCCGAAACTCACGTCAATCACTCGTCAATCACTCGGAACATTACGAAAGAGCGAGAAAAGCGAGAAAAGCGTAAAAAGCGCAAAAAGCGCAAAAAGCGCAGAAGCGCGGTTTTACTGTGAACTCCCCTAATGCTGTGGCGGGGCTCTCGAAGATACGGGCAGACGTTGAGCGCAGCTCCTGCAGCGAATTTGTCTGCTTGTGGGCGCGTAACGCACGGTACTCGTAAGTGCGAGCGTGCCCAAGTGAGGAAAGGGAAGAAAAAAGGAAGAGGTCCAAGAGGAAGAGAGAAAGAAAAAGAGAAGTCGTACGTGCAACGTCGATCGAATGCCTCAAGGCCACTACTTCATTGATTTTCGGTGTCCGACGTCCTTGTACATAACCTTTTGAGTTACGCTTGGGAGCTGATCAAGCGATGCGTCGCATTCTGTGGGGGTGACGAGAGAGATTTGGCCAAATCTGGTAACTCCATGTTTCGGGACACGACCCGGACTCCCGGTTTCCTCCCACAGTCCACTTCTCCATGGTCTCGCCGCCGCACCACCCACGAATGAGCTCCGTGACGGTCGCTCCTCCGGTCTCGCTCACTCCTCTCTCTCCTCGTCCTCGCCGTTTGTGCTACTTCGAGAATTCGCAACGGGCCCAGTCTTCATCTTCCTCCTTGTACACGATTCCTGGGGGTTGCTCAAGGCCTGCATCTTGTTGAATGGGGAGCGAGAGAGATTTGTTGGAAGTAGTGGAAGCTTCCAAATCGGGTAACTCCCATTCTAGCGGTCTCCCGGTTGCTCTCACGCGGCTTCCACTCTTCCTTGCTTGTCTCTCTCTTCGACGCGCACCCCTGTCTCGGCGCGAGTGCGCAGCGCGCGCACCGTCTGGACGCAAGATCCCACACATGAGTGCCTGAGATGATCCCGTATTCCAACGAGCACCAAGGCGATCCGACGGAACTCACCCCAGGCCACCACTATGTAGCGCCCCTCGTCCACGAGAGGCGTCCTGAAGGAGTGGCACTGCAAAGCTGCACCCAACACCTACGATGTACTTCTGAACGCTCTTCCTTGCCACCCTTCTCCTTTCCTCCCGCTCCACATTTCTTCCACCGAGCATATTGCAATGCCGGGAGGACTTGCGCTGGCGTGCTACTCGTTGCGAGGAGAATTTTCAATTCCCTTCGTGTTTTCTTTGCTGTTCTAAGTTCTCATCGTGCTACCCTGGGGGGCTGTACCGGGTTGCGCAATCCGTTATATTTTAGGTTACCACGAGCATGGCCATGCGCTTAGTCGCGACGCGCACCCGAGCGCGATCTGTCTTGATGCGAGTGCGCAGTGCGCGCACCGTCCGGATGCGAGTGCGCTCAGTTCCCCTACATTGGCTGGTGGGACTGAGCACTTGAGGAGGACTCAGCACTTGATCTACCGTCTCTCCAGCATTCGATTCGAAGCTGCACACGCCACCAGATTTGTCTTCCCTCAGCGCCGTGTCCTCGAAGAGACTGATTCCGTCCTCAAACGCAGCAAAGGCACAATTGCGGTCGCACCCGGCGACATACACATTCAAGGATTGCTCCCCCGTGCCGCGCCGAATGCTCTAGCGGATGTGACGGATGTCGAGCGTGGCCCATGCAGCGCTCCGTCCCTACATTTCCTGCTGGAAACCAATGGCACCGCGCTGCCTGTGGACCTTGGCTCCATCCTCTGCGCCTCTCCTCGAAACCTTACCGGAACGCAAACAGCGAACGGCGAGCGCAAGATGGACGCCCAGAACGATCGGCACCATCTTCTCGTGGCAGCGTCTTGCAAGGCAGCTGGATGGAATTGTCGCCTCCCTGGCCTCCCATCCTAGATGCGGAAGCAGAGCGCGAGCGAGTGCCAACGCGAGTGTCTCCCTGGCCTTGTCGCCGGGGTTTCCCGCAGACGCAGTCTCTTGGACCCACAACATGCCGCACACGATGGCATCCGGTACCTGCAATCCGGAAGTGCCGCCTTTCCACACAGCCTCCCTCCGCCGCGCTGGCTTGAGCCACGAACAGGGAGAGGAGATTAAGAGAGAAGAGACGAGGGGAAAAAAGGGACTGCCACGTTCATGGCCAACTCGCTACCTGGGATCTATCATCCCTGTAGATTACATTACCCCACAAAGCTTGTCGGACCGTGTCGCATCTCGTGAAACAGGGACCTCGGAAGAGAGCGAGGAAGATTCGGGAGGCTTCAGGGCTTCCAAATCGAGTAACTCCGTGTTTCGGGAACCCGACCCGGTCTTCCGATTTCCTCCCACCGACCTCCACACCTACCTTTCCTCAGAGAATGGCAGCGCGTTCCTCGACTGACCGGTAGCTGCGACTCGCCACCTTACAACCGCGAAACAGTACCTCGGCACCTGCTGCCAAGCTTGCTACATCTTGCTGATACGGCGTCACCACTATGTGCGGAAGAATCTTCACGCGCGGACATGGTTCAGGGTGTGGACATGCCGTCTTTCTTGTTCCGACACTCTCAAGGTGCACAACGTTCACTTGCTGCTGTGCACAACTTGCTTTGGACGCAGGCACTGAGTGCCTTCTGCTTGCTTGCTATTTCCATGAAGTTGGTCGTGCACAAATACTTAGCGATCCGGGGATCCCGACAAGCACTATGTAGACATATATCGTGCCCTGCAGGGCCGTGAGTTGAGCGAGTGCCATCTGGCGCACCTCATTCATTTGGGACCCGCTTCGTCAATGCCGCACCCCTACAGTTTCTTGTCTTGGCTCTCAATTCCTCTCCATTCCCGCCACGACGTAATTCATCGCCTATTCTCCTTCGCACCTGGGGGGCTGTTGTACAGGGTCATAGCTAAGACACTACAACGCAAATTTAACTCGTTCTCCCTCAGCAGCCATCACACTCGAAGCCTATTGGGGATCTTGAGGAAATCACGGCACTACCAGCCTCTCCGGCTTTCAATTTGAAGCTTCAGCCATACCACTGCCCTGAATCGTATTTCCTCTTATGGGAGGTCTTTCTATGCACCACCGGAGTTGTCTTCCCTTGGTGCCCTGTGCTCGAAGAATAAAATTCGTCTACAAATACTTACAGCGAATACGGAGCTGTGGTCGGACGTGCGCACTTTTCAGCGATTGCGCTCCTACTCTTGTACTCGATGTCGTGGCGGGGCTCTCGAAGACGCGAGCGCTGCTTGAACAGCGAATCCGTCGCTACTTTGATATCAAGATCTGCTCCGCCGGCAGCGCTTCCTTACCAGCACACCACTACCGGCATGGTCTGTCGCACCCGGACCCTCTTGGTGTCTCTTTGGCTGCAATAACGAGGGACCAGCAACGGCAGGCCTCCAAGACCTTGCGCCGGGGCAGCGAGACATCTTGCCATCTCTTCCTCCTGAGAGAAGAATCTGATCCATTTCGTTGTGCCCCCGCGCATTGTCTCGTACGACTGAGGATACGTGGCTTTGGTCGCAAGCAACGACGCACGCATCCGATGATTGCGCTCCCGCTCTTGTACCCGCCGAGATGCTGGATGCCGTGGCTCGTGAAGATGTTGACGGACACCGAGCGCAGTCCCTGTAGCGCTCCGTCCCTCTCACTTCTTGTGGGCTTCTGCTGCTTGGATAGTTTTGCCACACTTTGTCCTTTGCATGCCTCCAGTACGCGTGTGCTGCAACACTGCTGGTGCTGTAGCCCGGAGGCTTGAATACCGGTCTCTTCTACAATTTGCCAGTTGGACCTCGATGAAGGGTGATCCTAGTTCCGAGAATGTGGCGAGTGAGCGCCACTATTCATGGCAATCCTAGTCCGCGTATTGTCGTATGAAGAGATCTCGGAGATATGTGCATTTCCGTACTGCGAGGCAAGTGAGCGCCACTATTCATGGCAATCCTTGTGCGCAGCATGCGGGGTTCACACTGATAGCTCACACCATTTCTCTTCGTGGCTCGGCGTGATATTCACGTCCCAGGGCAACCATGCCAGGCTCCATCCCCACTGTGGCTATCCTTCTGTATTCCTTCAACCTCTCCAGGCTTGGGCTTCAAGAATTTTGAAGCATGCCAACTACACGCTCAATACTCCGACCACGAACTACCTTTGCTGTTGACTGGATGGCTCCTACTCTTGCCTTTCTCCAACCCCTACCTCCCATTGGATCCTGCACATGAGCAGCTGTGCCCGCTCACATCGCGATCTTTTTTTTCCCCATGGGTTGTTTTGCTGGGACGGGGTTGTAATTTTTTGTCGTGCATCCTAGCCTGCGCTGTTCAGGGCTGGGGCTACACGAAGAAAAAGTGGGGGGCTGTGGGGGTGTATATGTGATACTCCCCGAGCCAGGTACAGGTGGAGTGAGCCAGGCCCAAGGCATAAGGGATAGCATATCCCTTGCACCTACCTGTGGCAAGGAGATTGGCTGACGGCAACCAGCTGCAGAGTATGCATACAGGTGGAGCAACTTGGGCAGGGGCTCAACTACTACCTGCGACATGGACAATATGTCTGGGCCAGGCTATGAAGCTCCCTGGCTTGGGGATCAGCCCCCAATTTTTTCTTCTTCAAGGTGCTGCTTGGATTGGGGGGCCATTGTGATTTGTGATATTTGAGGCATACTTTTCTTCATGCATGTCTACCTTGGACATGCAGGGGGCTCTGTGACGGGTACTTAAGAAGGGCATTTCCAAGGCCGACACTGCTTGTAGCCTAGATCACATGCATCTTTATAGTTACGTAGTGTAGATCATGTGATCTATCTTTTACTTGCAATCAACCATGATATAGCGAGTCAGCAATCTCTGGCAAACCACCCTCGGTTAGACCCCCTGCTTGCCTGAGCATGTGTATAACTGCTTCCCGTGTCTCCTAGGTCACAGGAACCCTAGCGAGGGTAACACACTTCCTCGCCGATGGGTTACAACGGCGGTGAGAGCCTGAGTCAACAGCTCTCGCCCATCTGATTCATCCTGGGCTAGCGAGCGCTATTGCAATCCTAGCCCAGGCACGTCCTCAGTCAGCAAGCGCTCTTGCGAACCTGCCCTCGGACTCTCCAGAATGGTGAGGCCTAAACGACCCGCATCACACCAGTTATCCAAGTGGCGGGTTTTGGACGGACTCCTCTATTTCCATGGTAAGATCATTGTACCACGAAATAAGGATCTCTGGCGCTGGATCCTGACACAGCACCACGACACTCGGGTTGTCGGACGTGCCTGCTGCTTTAAGACCTTGGAGCTCATCTACCAGAATTATTGGTGGCCCCAGCTGTCCCCGCATGTTAGCCAGTACGTCCGCACCTACAATTGGTGCAATTGGTGAACTGTCTGGAATTGAACTATACCTAAACACTGCACATTTTGCGGGTTTTGGAATAGTCTGATTACAGATTAGGTCTTATTTCTGAGAGCTGATATATGGTCTCAGTATAGCTGGCTGGGTCAGGATCACAGAGTAACAAGTGCAAAGGGTAGGTGACTACCCTGCAGACTGGCTGGTGCTTGCCTCAAAAACTGTAGAGGAATGTGTAGCCCACAAACCTCTGAAGAGACTATTTCTGATATTATTCCTGTACAAAGGAATTAGCCAGAAGTATGGGAATAGGCTTATTTCTGTTCATTTGCACAGTGGACCTTCCTTGTGGTAGACGTGCATGGACTAGGGATGCTTATTCCGGAGGAGTTTGGGAATAAGCGAATGATCTGATAGGATTGTCCTTATTCCGAGGTGCTGTTGGGAAATAAGAACCTATATTGGGAAGGGCTGTAGAAGGGTCATAAAATGGGTATCAATCAAAAGCTATGGCTTGAGAGAACTTAGATCCGAAGCCAGAACCCAAGGGAGACTTATCCCTGTAGAGCTGGAAGGCTGCAGATCATTTGGCAGATGGATTGGGAATTGGGTTGCTATTAGCCATAGGGTTAAGGGTTTCTGCCTGGGCCTTGGAGACGATTTCAGGCAGCCCTATGACGTGCTCTGCTGCACCTTGGAGCGCAGGAACTAATGGGAGACAAGGCTGGAGTTGTCTGATTCAGCAGATCAAGGCTACATCGTTAATAATCTGATTTTGGTATCATGGAAATAAGGTCATGGACGTTGGGGACCAATGGGAAATAGGCTCAGAAGGCTTTCCACCTGAAAATACTGCCACTGCTCGATAACTGTTGATGGGACTACCCCTAAGACCTGTTGATAGTTATCGAGAGGTGGCCACCACACGGGTTTGGTGGCAGCTGTGGCACCCAGCCGTGGCAGGGCAGCCATGCCATTCAGTATATACCTGCTATTGTTTGATCACTTTTTTTCGACCAAACAATGCCATATATGCCACGGAATTGCCATGCATGCCCCAGAACTGCAAATTGGCCTGGATATTGTGCCATGCATGCCACGAGACCACTGACCCAGGATCAGTAAAAATTTGTTACCCAAATAGTGCCATTGGTGCATGAGACATTTCGACCCAGGATCAGTAAAAATTTGTTACCAAAATAGTGCCATTGGTGCCATCAGACTTTCTGACACAGGATCAGTAAAATTTTGTTACCAAAATAGTGCCATTGGTACCACCAGATTTTCTGATGCAGGATTAGTAAAATTTTGTTACCAAAACAGTGCCATTGGTGCCACCTTACTTTCTGACCCATAATCAGTAAAAAAATGTTACCCAAAGTGTGCCATCGGTGCCACCAGACTTTCTGACCGAGGATCAGTAAAAATTAGTTACCAAAATAGTGCCATTGGTGCCACTGGACGTTCTCACTCAGGATCAGTAAAAAAATATTACCAAAATAATGCCATCAGTGCCACTGGACTTTCTGACCCAGGATCAGTAGAAAAATGTTACCAAAATAGTGCCATTGGTGCCACCAGACTTTCTGACCTAGAATCAGTAAATTTTTTTGTTTTTTGGGGGGGGATATTACCCAAATAATGCCATCAGTGCCATGGACCATCTCTTCACAGGATCCAAAAAGTCAAAGAATCCCATGAGTGCCACACCCCATCCAACCCAGGATCAGTCGGACAACCTCCAGCAAAGAGTGGTGTGTGTGGCAT